>MNPL01009763.1:0-31097 GCA_002081605.1 Tropilaelaps mercedesae | reverse complement strand
TATATATATATATATATATATATAGAGAGAGAGAGAGAGAGAGAGAGACTGGGAGAGAGAGAGAGAAAGTTTTCTTTCTTTTCTCCTCTAAAATAATTTGAGGTCCCTCATGCCAATTGAAGCAAAAATCTTCTATTTAATTTTTAATTGCATACTAGTAGCGTACAGTATCACACTTATTACATGAGTATTTATTAAATATAATTTCTATTATTTATTTAATAAACGGTTTTTCATATACTGAATTTGGAACTAGCTTTAAAAGCCATGACTAGCAAAGAGAACGGATTTTAATGAAGGCTAGGAGATTGGGAATACCTTTGAATACACTGTTTTCGTGCACATGAAGTCCTCAGGCTGTTGGTCGACCTAACCTGAAATAAATCTTCAAATGATTGTGAACCAAATTGGTAGAATTGCGGACTACAGATATCTGAAAACAACAAATATTGTCTTCGTACGCTTAGCAGGCATGCTGATCGCTTGCCTAGGTAATGTTCAGTCTTCTTCAGTGATATGTTGGGGACCGCGTAGTTGCGTAAAACATACCGACATCACTACATGCCAATGGATCGAATGGACCTCGTATAGATGCATTCTACAAATGATTTATTAACGAAGCGACATCATTTAGAATCCTTTGCGCTCATAAATAATATTAGTACAAAAGATAGTATCACCATGATATGAAAATCGACATTTGCAACGACAGCAATTGTACATATCACAACACACACATACTCACGCGCGCACAGAAATTAGTTGCTTCATTACAAAATTATCTATACATCACACGACGCAACGTTGATTCTCACGTCTGTCAGCTTGCTTCAGTTCATAATCCTTCTCTCGATGCACTTCGGTAGGGTGCTCGCAGTTGAGAGTGAACAAGTGCTAAGAAGCTGACGAAAGAAAATATACGCAAATGGCAAAAGGCAAGATTCTTTTCCAGATCCTGCAGCGACGGAAGGAGCTGGAACACTGCGTCCTGACGAGAGGAAAGGTTAAGCCTAGCAACGATGCTTTCCAAGAGGTTATGATGCACTCTGGTGGTCAAGTCGACACAGCTGGTGTCTCAGGAGAACGCCTTGTACACCTTGGAAGCACGAGTCGCAACGAAAAGCGTATATCCACTTAATCGCGAATTGCGTCGAACCACGACTGAACGACGTCCACGATTTGAATCGCTGAACGGTTCGCTGGTAGACATCGGGACCACAAAGCCGTGAAAATGTCCGATATATTAACACACGTGTCAACAGTGCTTGTTGACACGTGTGCTTCCGGACAGGGGGTGTGTCCCGGAGCGCAGATCCTAAGCGGTCGCGCACCCTAACCGCTCCCCAGTAACGTTTTGAACGGAAGCGCAGCCCTTGATCTAGGCCACAACATTGTGTTGCTCACGCGCATGTATTGATTTTATCTGAGTGGAGGTATGCCACATTGTCTGTAAAACGCCGTTTGCCTTTGCGCGCGTTACTCTATTGGCGGAGCTTCCAGCAGGCGGCGGCTAAACATCGGAAGGTGAACTCTAAACTTTGTGGTATACCCGTCACGAGGCTTATCTGGCGTGAGGCGGACCTGTGCGGCCTTGGAGTCGGTTCTTGGAGCTTACAACGAACACAGTTAGTGGTAGGGTATGAGGGGTTGCGATAGGCGTTTTGACACATTTCAATTGAACATTGATTGACAGGGGGTTAGGTGTGTCATAGATCGCCTAGATTGAGAGATACCGATTTTCAATAACGTTGATGACGAATCTGATGGTTAGGTCACATTCGTAACAAGTTATCACCCTTCCGAGATCAAGTGCTAAAGTTTCTGGCTTGCTACGAGAAGGCGGTCTGGAGTTTTGCTTATTCGGTAAATCCTTACCTTATATGTGAAAATTATGTAATGTTTTCTTTGCTTTATAGTTACTTTATAGAATGTTGAGTATTGAAATTACAATTTATATTAACTCGTATCGGTGCTGCAATTATATCTTTCTAATGTTTTTTCAATACTCGAGCAGCAGGTTTATACTAAAACTATGTAACTAGTAACATTGTAATAACAGTTTGCGAATTAAAGTAACTTTTTTAGAATAATGAAGCTACACTTCTAGAGGCCATGACATTAGCCTCCCTTCATTTACTGTTTTCTAGCACAAGCATAGAGCAAGTGATTAAGTTATTTAGTCCCACAACGTGCTTATGGTCAACATTTTTCGCGCGAGAGGTGCCAAGTGTAGTAGGGTCACAAGAAAAGATCATAAGTGCTAATACCAGGTTTCGACATGCAACGAAAATTCAAACTATTATTTTAGATTATCTAACGAATACTAGAAAAAAATATTAATACTATATGAAGGGGCAATCTTTGTGTTTGGTTGAAGGTGGAAATTGATAAAAAAACACTTTACTTGAAGGGAGGACAAGAGATCTGTCTGAGTGTTCTTTTTTGGGAAGCTGCAAATAACGTTATACGATTGGCATAATTTATTTAGGCTGAAGTGCCGAAAATAATACACAATGTTTGTACTGCAGGAGGCATGATAGAGAAGCTTAAATGTACTTGGGTCAAGCCAATTTCTATTTCTGCCGATAATAGCAATAGCTCCACAGCGAGTTCGGTCTAGGCTGATTGATATGTGCGTGCCCGTTCGGTTCAATATCGATCCTGATATCTAGAAATTGAGCAGCCATCGAAATGACAATTCGTCGACAAGTCGTTTCGAAACGACATACTACCATGGGTGATATACGAGAAGATGATGAAACGTAGGACACACTAAGACAAGGACAATTTTTCAAGTCATCAAGCTCAGAGCCATTTTTATGCCGACCTGTCGTGAGTATAGGTATTAACATTCGAGGACTTAAACATGTGAAGGATATCGTTGATGAAAACCAAAAACAACGTAGGACTCAACAGGGCACTATTGAAACCCCATATGTGAAGAGAAAGGAAGGCAAACTATTGATATCCATTAACTGCTTTCTGTCACTCATGGAAGCGAATAAGAGATCACAGACAAACTCAGAAATATTCTAGATTCAAAATTTTTAACAGCGTGTAATGGGACTCACTACGTCGGGCGTTTTCCCTTTATCCAGTAGAACAGCCATTGAGCACCGAACCTTTTACTCTTCGAACGGAGCCTGTGACTCCTTAAATAGGAAGCCTCGTAACACAAGCTTTGTTAATGGAAGCTATGTTAACTATATTGATTTGTGCCGGGAATGTTAAATTTATTTAGAATGTCCCGTGAGTTGCTCGATCATTTTTCCGAGTTGCTCCCAAGCTACAGAGGTGCTTGTTTTTCTTTTGTAGCTAGACAGTAAACGATGATCTTAAAAAAGTCACGAAAAACTTCTTGTTCAATAGAGCAGTTAATAGTTGTGGCGACTGGTAGAGCGAGAGAACTCATACTTACCCGTAAAAGGATAGCAAGAATTTAATCAGAACAAGATGAGACTCTATCCGATGAGCAACATTTAAGGAGAAACTCTTAAAGGGAAATGGGAAAAATGGTCTGTAATTGCATATAGATGCTCGACAATTGTATCACTGCTAACGCAATTCGTAACGTAATCGTTGGAGACGTCAACAATCCGTACGTAAATAGTAATAAACTTCCCATTAGTTCGATCAGCGGAGTGAATCCCATTCCCTATCTAAGTATATGTGCATCGGCAAATAAGTTTACTAATTAGTTAATTAAATATGATCCACAATGTAATTTTATATTTTGGTCAGATCAGACGTCAAAATCTTGTTAGATATGCTGCCTATGGAAACTTTAATGATAACGAAGAATAGCAGATATACCAGTTGTATAAAAGAGTCGTAATATCGCAGACTCTAGGGTTATGCTGCGTTTACGCAATATGTACCCGAAATGGCGGCTAATAATTTTTGTAGTTCACTAATCAGTAGCGCTAGATCCAATTTAAAAACTATTCTGGTATAAGCCGGATGGGGGTTGAATATAATACTTTCTAGTACATTTATAAACTTGGTAGTTCAACATAGTTAATCACCGATACTGGCGTTACAGATCTTGGTTTCACATTTGAGTAATGACCATAATGGTATTTTATGTTATTATCATACTGATGCATCGTATTCGCATTCATTTCATATTTCAAGAGTCGGTGCAGTCGCGACGTGTAGAAATCGATTCTCTCACTCCAGTGCTGCCTGTCGTTTCAACGATTCCGCAGCCGCTTGGTTGCTAACGGCAGGAGAACTGTATACCGGAAGGAGCTTTTCCCATCGATTGTGTAACAATAGATCTGCTTCTCTATGGAAATGCTGCATCCTCGATAGGGAAATGATATCTCTTTCGTTTATACAAGTGTTTCCCTTATCTTTTGTTGATTCAAGGGCCGTGCGGTCTTAATGGTGGGCAGCGACCGTGTTTCGCCACGGTACACCGACGTTCTCGAATTATAACGTGAAAGAAGTGTATATAATAAAGAAGTATTCACAGTCAACAAGTGGAGCAGATTTTTTTAAATCTACAACGGTCGACCGAATTATATTTTATCGGAGGTTCGAAATCTTCTACAATTCCATACCTTAATGGTTCAACATAGATACACAATATTGAAGAACTTTATGCAATTCATTATTTATCGATCTATTCTTATGTTCTTCATTTTCCTAAAAGAATCATAATTTTTCAAGCAGATGCTCATTCTTTCACTGTGTTCTGTTGCTTGTTTTTATTTAACTCTAGAAAGCTACATTCGGTAACAACGACGATCTTTCTAATATTTCATTCTTAAAGGCTTTTGGAGTTTCGAAACATAACAACGATAATATGACGGTTCATTTCCTAACCAGTATTTATGCTTGCTTCGGCCTACCGGGGTTAATATTGGACAAAATCCTTTGTCGTGTATTCTATAAATCATCGGTGAAATATGCGCATAATAATTGAGTAAACTGTCTCGAGTGTCAAACCGTTCCGCCAATGGGGTGATATCTAAGAGTAGCAGCTGTTGGAACGACCAAATCAATAGCTACCTCAACGCTTTTTGCATGGTTACATTTTTAGGACTGACCATCAGCCAACACTCAACGTCCACGGTACCGCGTTTTATATAATTTCGGAGAGCGAATCACCCCATAATAAATGTAAATGTGCAACGGCGGTGATCGAACCTGTGCACTCACCTACGTGTCTCCTCCGGTAGACTTAAGGTGCACGCGAATGCATTCCAAGCCCATTGCTGCATGGTAGTGCGTTAATAGCCAGATAACGTTCTGTACTTCTTAACGAAGAATCAATCGGTATAAAGTTGTGAACCTTGTGATTGTGCGCAGGAACAACATAACAAAGTGAGTAGGATAGTTTGTACAGTTGTACAACGAAATGTCACGCCCGTCGGGCGAAGAGTGCAGAATAATACCGTTGCTAAAGCGGTTTTCATGCAAACTTCCAGACGGACAAGAATAAATATTAAATCGCCAACTGGAATCAGTCCAACGGCAGGAGTGAGACGCATTAGATATGTCTTCCGTGAACCTCGCCTCTAGGTACTCTTACACACGCAGCCAACCTCACTAGCTTTAGATAGCGGTATCGTAAGGTATAGACTCCATAGTCGTATTGCTGATTACCTCAATTTCTCGCTCGAGTGGACCACTCTCCCCGCGTCAGTTCGCCGTCGCCCACTTCCGCTGGCATCCGTCGGCCTCTTGATCATCCTTCGGGACTTTTCCCCACTACCTTCGTCTTCAAGGTTCCAAGAGACATTTACGAAACTTAGAGCTAAGATCACTTAGAAGAGCTTAGAACGTCAGCTACATCATGCCCAAACAACCTTTAAGAATATAAGGCCGTTTCTTATAAAATTGAGAAATTAAAAGCAGACACCCTGAAGAATTTAGGCACAATATCATTCTCGTGTAATTGTACTTATGGTTTACAACTTGATTGATAATATCGAAAGTTATAGTATTTTGAAGAAAATGATATAGGCTGTTTTCCCGTGCCAAAGTGCTTGAATATGGTTCCCTCCAACGTACGCATATTTTTAAACGATTCTTGTTTCTCTAGGGGATAGCTAACAGCCACCATATAGAATAGTTTAAATTTGTTTAGTTAAAGAGCATTTCTTGGCGGAATTATCCTGACGAACATTTTGCATAAACGCTAACATTTTTCAAAAATTACCCCCTAGAACTTTGTTGTTTCAACTGTTTTCAAGAAAAGTTTAAAACACAAATTTCTACAACACACTATACATGCTTCTATGTATCTCCTGTATGGTCATATACAGGCCAAAAACAGTAAACATTAGCGCAGTCGATTGTCAGAGGTTTCCGAAAGCTGGAATACATATCGTTTAATAATCGTTGATACATGCGTTCATGCATCATATTATAAGCACTTTTAAAAAAGAGAAATCGTAGCTACAGGCAGTCCTAATGGCTTCAAAGGTGCATTTCACGCCGCTTCCAGACAAACGATCGCCGAAGCAATGTAAGCAAGGAGAATACTCAGACTTCTGATTGCCATCCTGGCAGAAGGCAATATAATTTTAGATAACGTATTGGCCAAATATGAAAAAAAGGTTTTATTGTTCAAGCGAGAGGGGGGTGATCACGACAATAACTGATCCCTCGCTTTGCTCTCTAGTGGTCTCTATCGCCCTGCGGGTGTAAAAAGCAAAAACAATCAGAGTGAGCATATACAGTTGACGCGGACGATTTCTTGCTTATTGTGCATTATATATACTAGTAGAACGTTACGTTGGCTGTGGGCACAAGATAGGGCCTCCACCTCTCCCATCTATTGTCATTTAATAAGCATTTCGCCCTCACCCAAGGCAAATCGGCAATTCTCGCCACTAATAGTGTCGTAGGATTACTAGCAATAGTCAGTGCCGTTTAATTGACCACAGCGTCTCGTCGTCTTGGTCTACACTGTGCATGCGCTTTCTTCGATCACACAGGTGAGTTCCGTGATTTTGCCAGCTGATATGACTAATGACGTTGAGAGACAATAAGGACAGCAAAAATATTGCCGCGGAGAAGTTACGCTCCGGTCTGTAGCAACATAATGCGGACCAGATGTCTTTAAAAATGCACAATCATTTTTATAATTTCTGTCCCCTCACACATTGTATGACATTCGATTTTGTATCTCAGAGGCCTACTCTTTTGCTGATGTATAACATAAGAAAAGCTCTAACATTTCTGCGTAGCGAGAATCACGTTTTTACGTTTGAGAACCGGCAGACCCGGTGGTCAAGATGTTAGAACCTACAACGCTTGACTGATCTAGCAAGTAAATAGCCACTTTCTAGTATTTAATCTATACAATCACGTCTCTTGGATCCAAAATTCCTAAAGCTGGTTGTTTTAGCGAAACCCTAGACAAGTCCTCATTCAGGAAAAGTTACGGATTCTTTCTGATCTGTTTGTTTCATCGAATCACGAAGGTATGTATAGAACTATGCACGAGCTAAGCACGACTTTTGAAGCCAACGGCATAAAGCTCTAACTATCTACATATCAAAGCTGATAAAAAAGCCGAACCCTTAAGAAAGCAGTTGAACATCGGTTTCATTGGAAACATATACATTCATCAAGCGTTTTCGTCAACGCTTTACCTAGGTAGATGGCCTGTATGAAAAAAAGACTTTCATTTGAGTGTTTCTTAAATGCTGAGACTACTATAAGATGTATCACAGTTATCTTCACTTAAACGTGAGATCGTTAATGCCCATTAAGTCCGGCAGTGGTTTCGATTATTTTACACTTTCTGACCTCCTCTTACTCAATTATCATTTGCTGTGGATAGTTTGGAAACAGGCCAATTTCGGGAATACATTCACGTGCAGAACCGGCATGCCATCTCATTCGTATTAGAACATACTTCTAAAAATTGTATACCTATGTGCAAGTGAATGCATGAAATGCTGAAGTGCTTGCTGTACATTATTTCCTACGAAAGTAATTAGAGGAGCACAGATGGACTTACGCCATTGAAACACAAGTTATTTTTTGGGCATGTTGGATGTAACTTACGGCATACTTGCTGGATTTGTAATAATTTAGAAGAAAAATACACGTGAGAATAGCAAAAAGTATTTAATTCATTGTGCAAATTTCCATTATCCGTATGCAGCCGTTTTTTTTGGGTGCAGAAATAGCACTAATAGTTATATCTTCTTTAATAAGGACGTTTACACGAATAGTATCGCATAAGGATGTTGGTGCTTCTTAGTAAGGATATTGACCAACAGCGTCGGATTTGCGGACCTTGTTGAAAAGTGCTCATGACTCGTAATGTGTTGAGCGCCGCGGTGACGGTTGACAAGAACACCGGTTTACCAATACCAATATGGCAAGTTCGAACTCTAAAGCGGAACATTTTTTAACATTTATTGAGTTATTAGTATTACTATACAGTGCATGTACGTTGGACTAAAGTAAAGAACAGTTACATTTTCTGACTCTATAATATAGAAAATTGGCCCTTATCAAGCAACATGCCTCTTGTGGGTGCCTATGTGATTGAATGAAGCTGGAACATTTTATAGACAGATAATTCAGCATTTTTTGCTTAATATGCAAAGAGTTTTCAAATGCAGAAGTTTATATAACCCCGAAGTGAGCATAGTTCTAGATGTTGATGGTTAAAATTATCAATAGTTACGCATAACTTAAAACAATTCGAAGACTATTAATTTAGTTTTAGAAAAATATGTGTGTAGGCATTGCTAAGTTACAATTGAAATATTTGTGGAATGATTCAGGTTTTAGACTCGTCTTTTGTGGAGCGTGTCAATGTTAGCGGAGAGTTCGAAATTGGTAACACTTAACACAAATCCAATTTAATTCTGGCGCAGATTATCTTTAGTCGCAACATTAAACTGAATCATAATACCCACTAAGACTTTGTATGTTCTCTCCGCTGTTATCTAGAACAGTGCAAATTCATATTCCGCGACTTTGCTGTGTACATGGCAGTGCTTCGTTTTACGATTTAGATGCCTAATGCTGGCTTTTTCCGATGTTACAATCAATAGCTTAATAACAATCAATAAATACCGTCAGTTAAAGGTAATAGACTTAGGAGAATCTGCATTCCATAATAATCAATACAAATAACTGTACCTCGAAAACACAACGCTAAGGTTTGGCAATAGATACCTAACACTTCTATCGCCTCCAGTGTTTGCTTCATATGATTGTAATTTATTTAGGTTTAGATATGCCATTTGAGAAATAAATTTGCCGCTATAGTCCAACATTAGCGAGTTGTTGTACTATATTCTTGTCTATTTGTCACTGACGCGCTTATCTGTGTACGAAATCAGAGTTTGTGATTAATTTTGTGAGGAACAAAAATAATATTCGCTTGGTTAGACATGGCTAAATATAAAAACTAAAAAAATTATTGAAATGATTGAGATCTAATATTAATGTAGCTACAGGGCTATTTACGATACAACGTCTCTCTAGATAAAAATCTTGCTTGGTTCTTTGCTATTACCGATTGTATCACTTTCACCCGTCGTCGGATGCAGGTTGTATTTACGAACGATTTATTCTGAAGTTGCCTAACATCAAGCGTTATTAGTGTAATTGTCATAGTTGCCAATAAGTCACATCTATTGGCTGTCATCTAGTGGACATAAATGACACTAGATTATTATTTCGGAGCTCGGATATGAAAAAAGACCATCATCACTCGTCGAGGGAGAGTGTTGTGGGTGCATCTGTTCAGTGATTCAGAGTCAGTGGTTCAATGGCTTGAAAACAATAGAGGTAATCGGTTGAAACAATCGTTGCGTAGGGCCATCGGAAACTGAGTTCGGAATTAGTTTTGCTGAGCTCGTAACGTAACGATGTACGTCATTACATAAGTACATGCGGACAGCTGAGGATAAATGTATCATCTAGATATGTAGTTTTTACTGACAGAAGTTATTTCAGCGTCAGTCGGGTACCTGGCGCGTTTGACTAATGAGATTCTCACACGCGAGTTGGACTTGCTGGTCAGATTCAGTTATATCCTAGCAAACATGAAAGGGGGCAAGTCGATCGCTCGAAACGACGTCGTCCACATGTCCGTACGAGCTCGGGCGTGTAAGGTGACAAGGATGAAAACTAATTCAAGGACATTTCATGCGTGAATAAGTAATTGTTTGCTGAATGCACCTGTAACTACCAATTTTGCTATACTAGAAAGATACACGACAACATCCGAAGAGAGCAAAAGGCCAGCGAAGCGGAACAGTCGTGCAGCATCAGCGCACTGTTTGCGCATGGCGAACAAAGTTAAGATTTGTTCAGGCATGAATATTTTGCTAGAATGGAAGCTTGACCAGGAACGCCTTCCTTAGTCGTTGGTCACTGAAACCAGAAAGTCAGGGAAGGCGTGTATGCTCCTAGGTTGATACCTAACGACATTGCGTATTGACAAAACCTTAGAGAGTGCGATAACGGATATGTTTAGAGGTTCTAGAAGTTGTGCAAAGTAGTTTTCAAGTGAGTGCGAGAAATCAGGTCTACATGTTTCTACCTCAAAACGTCCAATAGCAGGATTATTTGGAAATATTAGGTTCAATTTGTGCTACTTTTTGTTTCAATTGAGATTTAAGGTTTCTGGCATTAGCTTAAAAGGAGGCAACTATTCTTAATCACTTTATAACATCACTTAGGCTCTTAGGTAAACAAATCTTAGAAAGATTTAGGCTGAAGTGACGGCAGAACAGGAAAAAACTGTGCCCCTTTCCAACTGTTCCAAGTGCAGATTATTATTACGAAGTCATTATTGGGTACAACGCTTTCTAAGACAAGAATAGCTTAAAATGAATTGTCAGTTTCTATGATTTAACTACGGAGCGTCCAACGCGTTAGTCTTTATAAGTGGTACTGAAGTTAATGTTAGGGCGTTCAGGTACCAATGGGAATAGCTTTAACTTTTAGTCATCCAGCAACATATTTCCTATCAGTTCTTGCCGAGGTCGGTATCTTAACGTTGTTAACTGTACTTGTTTCTCTTTAATTCTGGACTTTATTCGGAAAAGGCATTTTCGTAGATGGACGTCTACGAAGATCTAATTCACGCGACACAGGCATAAGTCCACACAGGTTGAAGTGTTAATGGATTTTAGTGGACGCTTTTGACTAAAAAAATTTCAAATTTTATTTCTGTTAGTAACTTAAAATGCCGCTGGATCCGGATACAGGAATCATTTGTGAAAACTTTGTGGACATTCCTGACGAATTTGTTCACCAAGTCCTACAGGAAGCCATTTTTAAGGATGTCCAAAAGGATCTGGTTTGTGAGGTAAGGTTTCAATCGAGAGCAGCAATAACACACACGACTAACCTTTAATGAACTGGTCTATCTACCAGTGGGATTGCCTAATATCGAACTATTCAAACATTTGGCGATCATTATTTATATCGTTACAAGATAGGGCTCGCCACATCTTGGCTAAAAGGCATAAAAAATATTGAGTCGTATTAAAGCCGAAAACTGACTCTTGGAAACGCATTGAGAGGTATTTTTAATTATGAGGTTAGCATCCTATCGTATTTGGCCACAGATAGCATGCCAAATCACACGGCACACGTCCATAACGGTTTGAGACATCAAAGGAAGTGATCGATAAAAATGTTTGCATCGGTGATCTAAAAAGAATGGTATTTACCTAAGAACGTGTTGCTTTCCTCATTTGAACAACAGGACGAGTAGATATAAAAGGGCTCACTAAATCAAAACTAAAAGAGAGCCTAGGCTTATATAAAAAGCTCCAATAAAATAAACGAAACAAAACAAATCGAACGACCAGATACGTTTTCAGATACGTACAGAGATACGTTTCTGAAATATCCTTCTTCATGTGAGTAACAATCACACTTGTATGCTTTCTTCGGTCATTCTCTAAGCAAATTAATAGAGTCGTAAAAACCATTTTTAAATAAACCCACGAAATAGTTAAAAGAAAGGGTTATAAAGGGTCCTAAAAAAAGAAGGCGCTTCTTGATCAGTTGAGTGATCCACTGAAAGGTTAAGCCAAAGGTTGCGTTGAAGTTGGGTCTACATCACTTATCGTTTGAGCCTATCTTAGCCGGATTATTTTGGTTTTATCATAGACTTCAATGACATGATTTTCCAGACGGAGTTCGCCACTGGAGCTCAGTCCACCTACGGCTGGGTTTTGGACCGATACAGGCGAGTGGCTCGCTGGTTGCTTGAGCAGGGCGTGGGCGTAGGCGATCGGGTGTCCTTCTATTCGAAATGTTTGCTTGAATACACACCATGTGCCTTAGCCATTTTGCGAATCGGAGCTACGCTAACCTATCTTCGGCCGGAAATGATCAGTGAGTTGGGTTTAGGCTTATCGTTTAAATATTTCAATTAAATATGAATGCGCTGACTAGATGACAAACGATGCTGAGTTAAGAATCACGTACCCTGTATAACGGTTTGTCCGAGAACCTAGCCCTTGAGAAAGTACACAATAAAAGATATCAGAAATAAAGGATAAGGACTACATTCTAAAGATATAAACTAGTAGTAGCCTTACTCGATTTCTCAATAGGAGTGTTAAAAGAATAACGATAACAACTCCGAGATGCCTTGAACGTAATTGTGCTATACGCATGGATGCCACCTTCCGGCCTCAATGAATGGCACATTGAATTGAACTGAATCGTATTGTTCGTGTGTGCATTCAGGGGACAGCGAATATCGGGCCTCGGTCGGAACGCCCCGTTTTGTCTTCGCGTCTGTCGACCGCCTCGAAGAGCTGGTGAACGCCGGCTTCGAGAACATTATTGTGTACCGTTCCGAGGATGTCGAATTGCCGCCATCCTGCTACGCGTTCGAGGAGCTGGCGGGAGACTATGCCAACATCGCCGACGAGGTCGACGAACCGGACCTGGAAATTCCGGGATCACCCAGTTCGGTAGTGGCGTTGATGACGTTCACCGGCGGAACCACCGGAAATCCGAAACCTATTCAACTCACCCATAAAGCACTGCGTGCTGTTCTGGAATATGAGAAATCAGGGTACTGACTAGCGGGATAGACGTACTAATCATGCGATGTATCGCATATACTGCGTTAGGGTTCAGAATAGCGTAGCCAACGTTATGCGAAACTTGCGACTTCGTTTAGGGTTTCTGATGTTCCCCGCAAAAATCATATATCCTAGCTCTCCGTTAATATCGCCTAACGGCGTTCTGTTTTGGAACTGCTCTGCACGTCTGACGTTAGTAGAATGCATTTCACGTTAAACAGTTTCATTGCTCGTCAATTTGAGTGCTAATTAAATGACATTAAACGGGGTCAGGCAATGAAAGCACTCTCGGGCTATTTCAGACGTACGGTATACCGACTTTATCTTCGACTGATCATGTTTTAGGTCAAATTTGGTGTTTGGCCAGCCTGTGGAGAACCCAGTTCAGCTGTCCATGTTTCCGACCGAACATGTGACGGGTGTAATATACCGCGTGTTTTCGCTCGTGTATCATCCCCATACGGTAGTACTCGACGCCAGTCCACCGAGCTCAGATATTTGCAAGGCCGTCGAGACACATGGAGTCAATGTCATAACAACTTTCCCTGTGAATCTCATTTCGCTGTTACGGTACGGAATTATATTGCAATAGAATAGTCTAACAAAGACAAACTGGAGTGTCGTCTTTGTAAGCTTCATCACAGATGATAGATGCTTAAGATAGGTTAATCGCTGTATGCTCCGAAAATGAAAGGACTTAGCTAGTCGTCGTATATCTGATGTCATAAACTATACATGTAACCTTTTTCCTTTTTGGACTAAAGTTCGTATAGGATTCATGAATGATTGTTTTTCGACTATAATTAGCCAGTAACCTACCGCTGTCTGAATGGACTCGAACAAACTGCAAAAAAGCTTACTCTTTAGGAAATTTTAAAAGTCTGTGTGTTAAAAAGCAGAAAAATATATGAAAAGGAACCAAAGATCTCCCAGTTTACGGCAACTGGCCTCAAGGGAAATTGTTTTCTAAAAAGCGTTGGTCAAAAGTTTTCGGATTTCTCACGGTCTATACTGGAATTATTGGCGTGCTTCTCCCTATATTGCATGCAAGTATTAGAAATGCAGAATGTAAGGAATGTCCATAAAATGTTAGCTTCCCCACATCGGCCATATATACAATATAATAATAAACTCGACAAAGCTCAATAAAACTCAACAAAGCTCTGCTAAGAGATATATTGACAATAGACGCATTCATTTGTCCGTTGAGTTGATTGTTCAGCTACCCGGAGCGCTCGGAGTACGACCTGAGTTCATGGAAAAATTGCGTTGTGGTAGGAGGTCCGCTGTCACCGTCCATTCAGCATGATTTGCAAGAGGAGTTTAATTTAGATGCGTTGCAGCTTCGTCTGGCTATGTCCGAATGTTCCGGCGCTGTAATGGTGCCGGGTACCGTTGAAGGCTCCGTCGGGCGTCTCTGCCCTAACACAGAAGCTATAGTAGGTTAATGCTTTTGCGAATATTGGCACTTATTACTCTGATCAGCTGTTTCGATGTGCAAAAGAACTCTAATAGCGGCAAAAACTATTCCAAAGGCGACTAATTCCTGAAATGCTCACAGTTGACAAGCTTATACCGCAAAGATATTCTGCAGCAGTGCTAGCATCTTTTAGCTGTAGATTGTAGCCGCTTCATCTTAGAGTGACATGCGCTTGTTCGACCGACGTTTCAGAGTGTGACCTGACTTTCACTGAGCAACGTTAATGTAATTCTCAAAATGCCAAACATAATTTTATAATTTGATAAACAGCTATTCTATATCGCTTGGTGGATTAGGTACGTAGTTTGGACGATGGGTCACCACTTACAACGCCGGGTGAGGTCGGCGAGCTGTACATTCGCGCACCTCAGTGCACAATCGGCTATTACAATCTGCCGGAGAAGACGGCAGCAGTGATCGATGACGAAGGTTTCCTACAGACGGGAGACCTCGTAAGCTTCGACGCCGACTACAATTTCTACTACTTCGATCGCGTGCAGGAATTCATTAGCCATCCGGAAACCGGCCAAATGATATCTGCTACGGAGCTAGAATTGATAATTGCATATGTCAACCCCAGCGTTCTCGAAGTGAGTTAACAAGCAACTAGTGCTGGTCAAAAACTAGAGAAAATGCGGTTGGCATCTCCTATTGAACACGGAGGCCGTACTTAGTTTGGCTCGTAATTGAGGACTTGCTGAGTAGGGCTAAATATTCTAGAGATAGCTCTCTACATCTATGTTGTATGGGTTATGTATTTAGTATTCTTTGCGAACGGTGACCCGAATTTGAAGCGTGGAAGACACTGAAGGAATGCGATTTAATGTTATGTTTATCTAATAATAATAATAATAATAGCTAATTAAAAATAGTCTGATAATTATCCAGCGGTTGTAATTAAAGTGAAACGGAAAGTAAGGTATAAATCAACGTCCTGGCCTTATGTTCACCATGTCTCCCTGCTGCAGCCAGATTTGCTCACAAGTGGCGATAGGAGTAACCGTTCGGTAGTATGTTTCGGTGTATTTCCTCAACGACCCGTCTTTTATTGTTTTTCTAACAAAGTGGGACGCTTTTTTTCAGGTGTCGGTTATCAGCTCACCAAACGGACCGCGTGCCATTATTGTGCCAACCGAATGGCCCGAAGATGAGTCTACTTATAAGGACGAAATTGTAGAGAAAACGAACGGTAATACATCGCTCTTAATAAAATTAAGATTTTAACCCTACATTGACATCGTGTGAAAAGCGCATAGAATGAGAATCAATGCAAAAATATCGCGTCATATCAAAATGTACGAATCCAGGGAGGCTAGTCCGCTTTACTTAAGTGCCATAAAACCTAGCTTGCTAAAAAGCCCACATAGCAATTAGCCCTGCTAGAAAAGCAACCTTGGGAAAACGTCAAAAACGAGTAAAGACGTCAACCGCCAGCGTTGTCTTCTTACATTGTCCACTATCTTCGCACACAAAAAATCAATTTCATACCGTTAATTTTGCAAATTTTTTTAGAAATATTGACGTACGATGCAGCAGAGTTCTACTGTTATCCGGCAGCATCCATGCGGTACAGGAGTAAACATTCCGTTAGATAGAGAACTAAAAGCAGTCACCACATTGTCGCAGATGTATTATGATTCTAAGGCATTTATTCACCCACAAAAACTAGTAAAAGAAGCAGAGTAATGGCCCGGAGTCGCAATATTGGGAAACTAGGAAATAAAAGTCTAGCAGTTGATAGGAGCTCCAATCGCATCATTGACATAGTCTAACAAGATATGAACATACCATGTTACAGATTACATCACTGATGAATGGAAATGGCTCACGGGCGGCGTCTTCCTTCTGAACAGGGAGGAAGTTCCGAGAACAGTGCTAGGAAAGCATATGAAGAGAAAAATGACAGATTTGTAATCTGTCAAGAAAATACATATGTCAAGGGAATGACGACTTTACGTTACAAAGAAAAAAGAAAAGTTGTGTTCTGTTATGCACTCATAGTCCGGACAATGCAATAAAATTTGGCGCATCTTGGTTAGCAAACTCCCTGTAGGCCGTTTAATAATTTCGGCAATAATTTCAATAAAGCAGGCCCATCTAAAGCAGTGGAATCTAACAACGTGGTTTTCATGGTGCAGTGGTTGTCATGTGAACCTTAACCGTGGGATGTCCCTGATTCGATTCTGGACGGAAACAAGCGTTTTTTCTGCGTGTTCTTCTATTTCATTTTATTCAATATTGATAACTAATGTATGACGTTACTGATCTCATCTCGATATAGGTAAAATGTATCCTTTCCTGTCGGTTATCGAATTCAGTGGACTCTGTCAAACTCCTTTGACTCCGTCGTTTTGTGCTGATACTCACTGAAGTCGGCTGAAGTCGCTACAGCCGTGCTTGGGGCATAAATGCAGCCAAATACTGAAATACACACAAATCCGGCATACAAAGAGCCGACGTCCTGTTTAGACGAAAACCAGTCATTATCTATCGTAATTGCGAGCAACACTTCGCCGCCCTTGCTTAAATTTATCTTTTTTCTAAAAAACATATCTTCTATATTTCGTTTTATTACATCCGACACATAGACAGCATCAACAGGATCAAAAAGGATAACTGCACGGTTTTATCGGTGAACTCGAAAGACAGATTTTCAATATTCCTATCTGTCTCCGACGGAACGGTGTTATTTAGGAATTTCAAAAGCTTGAGTCTCCCTGAACTCCATAGTGGCGAGTAGAGTTGGTTCAAGCATAACGTACTTTATTGTCTTTAGTTCCTTTACTAGTACATTAAGGACAAATAATTACGTGAATTAACTGTCACGTAAGTACAGTTGGACCCCTAAGGCTTTCAATATTTCAAATCGGTATTATTCACGGATGTAGTACAAGAGTGAGGAAAGCTAATAATTAACAAAAATTACCTTATATCTACTGACAGAATGGTCCAAGTATGCACGACAGGCCAACAATTTCGCCTACGATAGCAATGACGCTAAAACTAGCCCTTGTACGCATAAATACTTGATTTTTTTCCATTTTCAGTCAGAGGAAGACAATTTGGAAATTTTGATAGACTAACTATAGTATCCAATAAAGTGATACATTTTAGAACCAAAAATCTCAGCTAACCAAAAGCACTACGATATAAAAAGAATATTTATAGTTAATGACTGGGTTACAAGAGCCCTACATAACAGCTTCGTATATTCACACGGAAAAATTATTTCGTGGAAATTTGTATGAATTATTCGCTTAGTTTGTTTATTTGGCTCGTTACTGTAATTTTAGTGCTATTCATTTTTCATTATAGTCAGACATAGTTTCACAGGTAGATATTAATGTTAGGTATGTTTGAATACATACTGTGCTCGGATATTTGATTTTTTGTGCTTTTCTAGAGCCCCAGAAGATTCTTCTATGCACTTTGATGGCTCATGGGGACAGCTTTTCCATAAGTTCCATAAGTGTTACCTATTTGGAGAGCTCGATGCATATATATATATATATATATATATATAGAAAAACAGAGAGAGCGAGAGAGAAATGTATAGCTACGGCTCAAATGTGTAATTGAAAGCAAATAAGTTAAAACACATTCCCGTAAAAGCTAAATGTTGTGAAATAGTTGAAATAGTTTTTCTTATTCATTTTGTCGGAAGAGAAGTCATCTTCGATAAAAGTTTGGATTAGTTTCGGGCTTAAAGCAATGATGATATTTGGGATTGCCGCCAATGGAATTTATTATTACGCGATTAAAACCTCTACAAATTTATCTAACTGATTTAGTTAACATATTACAAGAACTAAAAATTCCTACATGTTATATTTATGCATGTAATATCTATCAGCATATCCGTGGCCTAAAATAAATTTGCGGAAATGCAAAAGGCAAGTAATCCTGTATATTCTTATAATGTGAGATTTTCTAAGTCTTACGCAAGTTAATTTGAACAGAATCATTGCAAGCGCTTGAAAGAAAATTGTTATTCGTATGCCGATCAGCTCTTATTAATTTGATGTCAGACTTTTTCTTTGTATTCTCTTTTTCTACTTTCCTTCGAAAACCATGCTGTTGCTTTGCGCAAATTTTTTCAACCCAACTAAGGGGTAGAACTTCACCGTGGTTCCATAGTGTAGCGGTTATCACGTTTGCTTTACACGCAAAAGGTCGCCGGTTCGAGCCCGGCTGGAACCATGACATCTTTTAATGAAGCATACGCATTTAGTAACGTTTTGTGTTTAGGAACAAATTCAGTCAACATAATATTGTGTTGGTGCAGATATTTCTGTATTATAAAACGTATGAAACGTAATGTATGCTAATTATCGTTCTTCTCTCAATATGACTATCATTTGACACGAAGCCTTACACGTAACATTAGAGACATCCTTGTCCTGGATTAACAACAGTGTGTTCACACCTATAGCTGCATAGCATGTGATTGTCGCTGGCTTGCTACAGCTGGACTGTTTCCTTAGCAGAACCGATACGCTACATGGGTATTTGAAATTTAAACACAAGTGTTTGCCTATGTTGAATTAACATAAAGAAAAGCTAAGGAAGCAAGCGTTACTGAATTGAGCTATAAAAAAGGATTTCATCCACGTCGGTACCAGCTTCTCTGAGACTAATAACGCAAGTACGGCGGTACCAACAATAATAGGGTTGCTTACCAGTCGGCATAGGGAGTTTTCTGGATTACGCTTAGTACACGGATAGTTGTGTTAATAGTAAAATTGAATCTGCTTCATGGCAAGCCGATTCAGCTGGGGGCGACTGATACTGGCAGACACTTAACTTTTTCAAGGCTGACATCAGCTAACATTTATCGCCATCTTCACCGCCTTCGCCGAACACACTATTGGCAACCTCCTATGAAAATGTGGCTTTTTCCAGAATTTACGACGGTAGCAGTAATTTGTCGCAATACAAATAAAAAACGAGCTTTGTTAGATTCTATTGTGTGGGTGGTGTAGTGGTTATCACTTGCGTGTCCCACGCGCAAGATCACCGGTTCAAGCCCGCACAAAAAGAAGTTTTATTTTTTTCTGTCCTGATAGTGAAGTAAACTTCTTTCAAAACATGTGATTTAATCATAATAATAAGTTACGTGACGAACGAAACTATATATCTCGACTTAAAATTTATCCACAGTAATAATCACTGCTATAAAAAACTGCTACCAAATCACCGCTATTGATATAAGAGACACCACACGTTATTATATGTAAGACTAGACAGTAAACCTTTAGTTATTTATTTTATAGTTAGATAAGCTATTTGGTCTACGAATTACATAGTTCAGTACAAATATTAGCTTGAATCTTTTAAATTTATAACGCAACGAAAAGCAGCGATTTATTCATTAAAGCTGAGATACTACATTAAAACAGCTAGACAATAATATTTCTTGTTTGATGACCCTAGGCCGGACGCCCGAAATTTCTGGTTAGCTAAAACTGTCACTAGCACAGAAGTAGAAAATGCTATTCGCAGTGAGCACATTAGAAAAGGGTGACGAGGGTTCATAAAACGAATAGCTCGAGCTTTGACTCATATCACAATATGCAGTAAGAAATAAAGTTTTAGAAAAGGTGCAATGAAATTTAGTAGTGGGTGATTAGACTACAGGATGTGCCACCCGATCAACGCAAGGCTCGGTGGCGCAACGGTAGCGCGTCTGACTCCAGATCAGAAGGTTGCGTGTTCAAATCACGTCCGGGTCACTTCTTTTAATAATTCTGATTATCAAATAGTATTGCGGGGTGGTATATTGGGAGCAACAAGCTACGTAAATTTCTACTAGGTCGCCAGCCTATAAATGCGTGAGATTTGTTGGACTCGGTGGCGCAACGGTAGCGCGTCTGACTGCAGATCAGAAGGTTGCGTGTTCAAATCACGTCCGGGTCACACGGTTTTTGGATGATCGAAACAATGATAAGTAGATTAATACTTATATATGCGACATATATATATGCGTGTTTGCACCTGTAGGGAAGAAAAAGAATTTACTATTCTTTCCAGGCAGGAGAAAAATCGTTTAAAAATCGTTAAAAATAAACAAGGTGCGATTGTCCGCTATTCCTTCTTTAAGGTTTAACGTATTATCTGAACAAAGGAGACGCCTGAGATGGTTAATATGATAATAACGTTCGGGTCACTTCTTTCAATAATTGTGATTATCAAATAGTATTGCGGGGTGGTATATTAGAAGCAACAAGCTACGTAAATTTCTACTAGGTCACCAGCCTATAAATGCCTGGCATTTCTTGGACTCGGTGGCGCAACGGTAGCGCGTCTGACTGCAGATCAGAAGGTTGCGTGTTCGAATCACGTCCGGGTCACACTGTTTTTATATGATCGAAACAATGATAAGTAGATTAATACTTATATATGCGACATATATGCGTGTTTGCACCTGTAGGGAAGAAAAAGAATTTACTATTCTTTCCAGGCAGGAGAAAAATCGTTTAAAAATCGTTAAAAATAAACAAGGTGCGATTGTCCGCTATTCCTTCTTTAAGGTTTAACGTATTATCTGAACAATGAATGAGACGCCTGAGATGGTTAATATGATAATAATAGTGAAACTTACTGGGCTATGCATATCTAAGCTCATCTACAGCCATCAACTGTCAACTGAAAGGTTAATATATCGAATGCATCCTTGCCCGAGAACTCAAAGGTCCTCTTAATGCAACTACCATTCATTTGTCCGGTGGGTTTCTTAGTGTATAGGATAACCATACCACCATACCTATGTCTAAGTATGAAGATAGCAAAAATAACATAATTGTAGTGTAGTAACGTGTAGAGATCCATGGAAATAATTCAATCCTTGGTAACGGCGGCTTGCCTATAGTACGATCGCATACTTTCAGTAAAAAATGTTGTGTCAACCGCTATATACGGTCGAGAACAGATGTATCAGTACCTAAGGCACTGTGATGAATATTTAAGCATGTGAATCGTCGTACATAATGATAGCTAATGAAGCTAGCGAATATATTGGAGGTCGCCAACATTAGCAACTAGCGACTTCCGGCTGTTGTTGTTATCTGCCCCAAACACATAAACGGCTTAATAACGTTTCTACGTTTATGGCCTACCTATTTTACCACTCACATGGACATAATGGATAAAATCTTGTTAGATCTTTTTAAAACGTACTTTTACACATACACTAAATAATTATAACATAAATGTTTGAACGCCAAATACACAGTTCAAGGTGCTACGCCCACCGTGGACCCCGAACCCTCGACCCTGAGGCTAAGAGTCTCATGCTACATTTACCGCGTTTCCGGGCCTGCTAGTTGCATGTAAAATAATAAACGTTACGCACAGATTTGGTACCCCGTTTATTGCCACCTCAATAAGCCGAGGTCAAAAACCCCTTTGCTATTGAAAGCTATTCGCTAATGTCATAATCATATACACTGGGTTCGCACCTTGTATATTCATTACAATTATTATCACAGTGTCGCACTGTCATATTATTTCGTTTGATTTTTGGCTTTTTTTTGACGATCGAGGAGGTCCGCGATAATAAAAATCATTTTTATAGTCGGTTTTGTTACAAAAAATGGATTTGCCGCACAAAATGCAATTTAATCTAAAAGTAATTGTTTATTTTGGCCCTCGAGTAAACTTTACCTGTATTAATTCAAAAGCCTTCACGTATTTAAATAACGGCGGTAGCCATACTTTGCAACAGTACGGAATTTTCGTCCAAGCAAGCCTTTTGTGAAGTGTCATACAAAAGCAGGTCTTTTTACCACAAAACATCTGAAAATTGTGCTGCGAAGCTGGGTTGAAGGCGAATATGGAGTATAGGGTAGCTGAAGTCAAGCAAAGAACTAATATACACCTCTGGTCCCTATAAGTGTCCGTTATGAAATTTCGTTGACGTCTAATAATGCTGCGACGATGTCATCTTGACGTCAGCACCGCGCATTTCGCCACCATTTCATTCACCTAACATTGCTTCGAGGTTTCGCTTGAGACTCGCTATAATGCCTTTCTCACTACCGTACTTACCTATTTATATTCTTCGGCAGAATACATTGTATGTCAAGCACGAAAAGACGTAAAAGGCTCTAAGCATTCTTGTGGGACATCCTACGCTATACGCTATAGGCTTATAATCTAAATTGCCTCAACGTAAAGTGACCTTCAGCTAAGATGGGACTTCAGTTATTTAAGGGTTTTGACATTAGTTCCCATGCCATCTATTTTTTATAAGTAGACCAAGGTTTACCTGCCTAAATGTATTCGATAATCTAAAATGCTGTAAGATTGTTTTTCTTAGGAATTTCTTCTACCAGTTTCCAACCAGGTCATGCCACAACCTGCGTCGTGGCGCAAAAAGTCCGAGCAGCAATACACTCGTGATATTGTTATATATCACTCAAGTAGCCAATATTTGTCCAGGTGGTTCAATTTTACGTTAATCTTTGGCAAATAGCGCCATCGTTCCTCTTGCGAACGTCACAACAATGGGATCCCATATTCAAACTATACACTATACACACTGAACGTACAGTATATCAATAATTATACGAAAGCCAATAATAAGTTTGATAGAAAGAAAAAGCGGAAAAAACAGCACGGAAAATGATAAACATGCAGTCGGACCAAAGACGTAGGTCTCTAAATGGTGAATATAATTCTCTTCAACTGAGTAAAATAATGATCTGTTGTATATTATGGATGTGACAGTAGAAAGGCGGGTGTGATAACAGGTGTTTAAATATGCTCTTCGTCCGGCTTATCCTGTAGGCTAGCCGGATGCGACTGTGGTGAGTATGGGAAATTTAGATGATCTGCTGATATTTGTCTCACTTAATTTTTCATTTCGATAGAAATCGCACCTTGTGTTTCTTTTTATGTATAACATAGTAAAGCGTGCGGTTTGGCTGCGTTCTTTTGTTTAGATAGTTTTTTCATGTGTGTGTCTCTCAATCAACGATTTTAAGACATATTCAACTCTTCCCATGCGCTTCTATGCTCGAAAGAAACCAATTTTTGTGTGCATAGTTTTACGTCATCTATCTATATAGTACACTAAGTAAAATGCATTTTTTTTTGCATGTTAACAACAATGCTGTAACAGCAAATAGAAGCATCAGAATGCTACGCCTAACGTGAGGCTCACACCCACGACCCTGAAAGTAAGACTCTCATGCTCTACCGACTTGTCTTACGCAAAGTAAAAAGTTAAGCATACGGTTTTTATATATATAAGCATACCGCTGTTATATTCATCTAATAAATGTAATATTTAAATTTACTATATCATAGATAAATACATGTAAAAATATATGCAGTAGTTTGCTATCGGTTATTTATTGCCGCGTTAATATTAAGTAAATAATTTATGACCGTACAAGGCATCCGATTTCTCTCATCTGCCTTTGTGCCCAGAAAATCCCTTCCGGATTTTTTTGTTTTTACGGCATCATACATAGTGAACAAACCACTCTTGAAAATCTATCGCAAATTTCTGGCAAATATTAGCGGTGAAATTAAATTAACACCAGTTTTTAGCCTTCTGCTCTCCGCCTTCACACTAAAGCTTTTGTCTAAGATATCCGACCCTTAATTTTAGTTAAAAAACACAAAACATTGTGGTCTATTGCACGCGGTGGTAGATCCTTGGATGGGTGTCTTGACACGACGTTGACGCTCCGAATTTTCTGTTCCCGCTGGCGCCGAAGTCCTGTCTACTAAAAGAACATCATGGTTAAGAAGGTATTTTACGACAGGTGTCTTATGAAAATTTCAATGTGTAAGAAGCTCAGTTAAACTGGTACCGGGTACTAATGCCAAATAATCGCGAATTGTCGCGAAGTAGACTCAAACCACCAAAACTTCAGTTAACAGCCGAATGAGTTAACCGCATGTGCCACGGTGGCAGAACCTTTGTCAACGTTAGCATTTGATGGTACTTTTCAAGTTCTTACTTTCATGTATTACTATTTAAATATCAGATGAGGAACAAATATGTGATTGTGGGCCGAATAATAGTCACGATTGAGGCTAAAATAGGGAAGGCGCTAAGTCACGTTGCACGCTAGAGGGCCTGAATAAAATTGTTCTACCATTTTTGTTAGATTCTTACTTGATAAAATGCCTTCAAGATACGCGTGTAAGATAGTCAAGCTATGTACGGTAACTATGTAAGCTTAGCTTGACCGGGCTTATCCAACGCTTTCGATTCTTAATTTAAAAGCTGTAAATTAAATCTAGCAGTAGTGGAAAGTTCAATAGAAGTTTTAGCTTAGTTTAAGTCGGTCTGTTAGTGCAGCGGGCGATCATATAACGGTATTGTCTTGTAAGCATGACGTTCTATGGTGACAACAAAAACATAGTCATCATGCAGTAGCGTGTAAGGATTCATGAAGATAAGTTAATCCTTGGTAATGGCAGATTGTGCTGAAATACTATAGGTACGGTGTGATCAAATAGCTGACATTAAAATTACATTCTATTGAGTGGAAAACTTAGTTTATACGTAACAACTTCAACGAAGGGACTGCGTTATAGTAGTTCATAACCTTTATGGAGGGTTTTCATAATTTGTTTGCTTATGGCCTATTTGCTGTAGGACCCATACAAATGCAGTGCACAGGTACAAAATGCTACGCCCAACGTGGGGCTCGAACCCACGACCCTGAGATTAAGAGTCTCATGCTCTACCGACTGAGCTAGCCGGGCCTGGCGCTGTCACCCAAAATAGCATAAATTCAGCACGAACTTCATACCCCGCTCATGTTACCCGATTGATACATTAAGCTGGAGACGGCACAAATACTCGTGGACTCTGTTTCCCGTTTTGTGAGTCATGCGAGAGACAAAAATCTATGAATCTAGCTTTCTTTGTGAACAAGCAGGTGTAATACAGATTTTTGCATTAAAGTTTCCTATGTAAATGATTGAATAGTTACCATAAATCAGTGCTCATGCGTTACATATATCATGTAGTAAATACGTTCTACCCGGAAAAGATTAGGCTCTAGTGTAAATAAGTATATTTTAAACAGTAGACACATACTCACTGAAGTACTTTTGAATTACTGGGTATAACCTTGGACATTGCTTTCTACATTTATAAATCGCTTTAGAGGTAGATCTTACAATGTGCACATCAGCGTTACTGTATCGCTAACTGACTACTATCTATACCTAATGACCTTGTGTAATGCTTTCGTGTTCCGGTAGACACTACCAGCTAGACGTGACCGTCAGCTACATATACCTCATCTTGTAATATTTCCGATATTTCTGGTTTACAAACGGATAGACCTAAATCTAAATGGATAAGTGCATAAATAGCTTGTAATACATCACATTTATTGTACTATCCCAGCGTACGAAGCCTATGTGGTAATGGATACAGTTACTTTCCGTAAAGGTCCCTTATACATATTGTTGATCTCTATACAGATAATAGTTAACCGAATAGCGATTGTCTTATAAATTATCCAGATACGCTTGTGGTAAGAGTAAAGCGTTTGGACGAGTTTCTTAAAGCTGTTAATTCTATTGAGTCTACGGAAGTGATCAATGTTGGACCAGAAGGCAGTGGCAGAAGTTGCGTAGCCAGCGTGAGGAACTGTCGAATGTCTTAAGCAAAACGTGATTGGGTCTCAGCATAAAAGATCTTTTCATTGTTTGAGAATTTAGATCTATATTACATCCTTACACATAGATGACCGTGGTAAAGGGACTCTATTATTGTTCTTCGAACATTGAGGCACCTTGTATTAATAAATTAGCTTTTTGTCCAATTAATTTACCATTTCGGTACTGACGGAATTGCGGGGCCTTCAGAATTCAAAACCCTGGGATAAGATGCTTTTAAAAAAAACATATGGTGTTATTTCACTGAACTTTAT
The DNA here is from genome assembly GCA_002081605.1 of Tropilaelaps mercedesae. Taxonomy (NCBI): domain Eukaryota; kingdom Metazoa; phylum Arthropoda; class Arachnida; order Mesostigmata; family Laelapidae; genus Tropilaelaps; species Tropilaelaps mercedesae. The sequence continues at coordinate 4,668 of MNPL01009763.1, read as the reverse complement.
CACTGCCAAAAATTGGCGACAAATGTCAACAGAGAAAGTCATCTAAATTATAAATCCCACTACTTGCCAATAACACCAGCGGAAATAAAAAAATCATTTATTCTAAAGGCATACATAGTAGCCTCTACCTGAAAATCGGACCCACTCAAATTCCACCAACTGTCCTTCTAAATATAGTGCCGCTATACAGCCAAATACTTCAAGCTCTTAGAAGTGGTACTAAACTCTCTTTTTCATTAGCTGGATTACAACAAGCAGATCGAAAATAAAGCGGGTTCGACATCTGGCCAAGCTAAAAGAATATTCGTAAAGTAACGCAAAACATGAGTAGACAAAACAAGGACACTGTACTTTGAATAAAAGGAACTAGAACTGGAAATTTCGTACAATGGTCTCTGCATAACATTATTTAACAGACAGAACTGCGTTAAGGAGCAAGAATGAAATTGAAGGAAAAGATCGCCAAGCCGTCAGTTCCCTGAGAGGTCATCGCAAACGTTTAATAGATTCGAAATGATAAAGTAGTTCCCAGCTTTGCGAACGGTAGTAAAGTCTGGACTATGCCGAGTTCAATCACAAACGAACGGGACATGTTCCGCCAGTACTGCGCTGCTCAGGGGGTCAAGTGTACACAGAATAAGTCGGCAGTTTCATTTTTCTGGACAATACGTTGCAACGAAATACGTTTGAAACTTGAAAAGATAATGTACATCTGAAAGATAATGTACACTTTGGAAACATAGCTTATGTCCCACTATAAGTATTCAAAAGTGGTTCTCATTGTGTTGAAGACATTGGATTGTGAACCGATGTTCACAGATGAAAATTTTGCCAAAGATTTTGGCGCCTAAATACCATTCTACAATTTAAACATCGGTAAAAGCACTTGCGCTTGATATTTTTCAACCTTATTTTTTTCGTAAAAACGACGTAACCAAGTTTTGTTTGAAAAGCACTTGATATGATGTTACAGAATATTCTAAGGCCGCAAAACAAAAAATAAGTCAGTCACTCTTCTGATCTCAAATAATAAAAGCGAGATATTCTTAGGACCAAACATCGTTCAAGTGATACCACGGCGTATCAGTTGAAAAAAAAAGCTTTAAAACACTCAAAATCTCGTTTTAATCTTATTGCGTCATAATTTGATAACTCCATCGTTTAAAATGAGGCATTTAACAAACACTGTCAGTTGTCTGAATAACATAAAAAAGGGTAAATTCGCACTTGTTTTTATGCTACTTTAAAATTTGGCTTATGAATACAAATAGTCACTCAGTCCCAACCGGCATGTGCTGTGTATGCGCGAGAATACGTTCATATTAACTTACCAAGAAAGAAACGAGTAAACTCAATCACCACTGTTTTTAAATATTTGAAGGTAACCATCCTTCAAAAAGCCTTTGAAAAATAAGAGATTTAAGGTTCTACTTGGCAGTAAGTGGCAAGGTAAGAAGGTGCACTTGCTTGGTAAATTTGCTCCTGGTACGGAGACCACTATTGCTGGAACACAGCGTCAACTCGCAGTCCGGCGTCTTTTCCCTTCCTAAAGCGCTTTCACTACAGTGCCTTATTGATAATAGTCTTGAAGAAATTGGCCTGTGGAGAGCGATCTATCCAAAGAAAATCTATTGATTATTTATTTGTAAGAAGGGTCTTCATCTATTGCAGCATCTGCGCTTGTACTTTAAAGCAATTAACCGCCTTTGGGGCAATGGACACATGTCGGGTAACATCACTTTGTAGTGCCCGCTGCCAAAATAGTCCTACATAGAGTTTCTCAGAATGATAAAGAAGAAAATACAAGAAAAGCATGATGAGGAAAGTACCAGTCTGCACATATGCAAAAGTTTCAATAGCTAAGCGACAAAGTAAAAAATAGAGAGTCATAAAAGACAACCAACTGGGTTGCGGCCGTTTGGTTTTCCGTCATCAAATTTCACATTCGACTTCGCGAATCTTCAAACGATTCTCATGTCCAATCTTTTCCATCGGGAAAGGGCGCACAGGTTAAACTGGCCGATCGATTTCTGCAGTGAGATTAGAACCCGCAATCTGCTGTTAACTATACGCACGCTCTAACCAACTAACCCGCAAAGCATTCGATCCTTTCCCAACCATTTAAGCTAGCTTTTACCCGCTAGAACACTGGAAAGGCTCGTAAATCAAAACACATCAGTAACGTAATTAGGCATTTTTGTCGCACCACAAGAATGGTGGCGTTTTTCTACACTCACGTTCATTTGGGAAGGGAAAGGCCAGTAGTTGCATGACAGACCAAATTTCATTAACAGGTGCATGTGGTGCATATATACAGTTACGTCAATTTACTAGTAAATTCTGCTTGATTATCAAAAATTGTTTGGATATCTGAGTGGGTTTATATTCACACATGTTTGTGCAACAGCCGTAGAGCCTCCGTGGCGCAATCGGTTAGCGCGTTCGGCTGTTAACCGAAAGGTTGGTGGTTCGAATCCACCCGGGGGCGTCAAGCTTTTGTACTAACTTCCGTCGACGAACAATTTTGGCATTATATGTTCAACATGGATTGTTTGCCGCTCAGCCGTACGGTTGTCAAATTAAGTATTAGTGCAGGTCTATTTGCTAGACTATCACGGAGCTATATGTGCCGTCTCTTAAAACCATCGCGGTCGATTGGCCGCACCTCAGTAAGTTAGCAGATGGCGCATCACACTCATAATCTGAAGATAGTGAATTCGTTTCTCACTTAAAGCAAAGTATGGGCCTAGTTACAATATCGTGATACAGCCATTATACCGACATTAACAGTTGCGACGATGAGAGTACTGGTCGGAAAATTTTAGAGACCGCAAAATACTTTTGTGTTTTTCCTAAGAATTGGAAAATATAAAATGTACAGCTGTAAAACCTGAAATGTGTACAAAACCTAGTTATCTTTATTAAGCACTATTTATTCCAATATTATCTAGATTGTATTTTGACTTACATATGAGAGCTGAATAGGAAGGCATGAACAATTACCGAATTCAACAAATTCAGTTTGGTGAAAAACTTGCAGAACAACGACCATGAAAAATAACTAGGTTCGATTAGAAATATAGTCGTTTGATTTGCACAATGTAGTCTATATGATTGTACCCTACAATAAAGAGGGCACATCCATATCTTCTCAATAATTCATCAAGTAGATTTTTACTACCAAAGCATCACAGTCGCAGCTACTTACCTCGTTTTGATTGATTGAATAGTGTTATGATCTTTCAAGTTTAATATGTATTTTATTTACAAAAATAATTTCTTCAGATTTAAACTCTATATTTCTTCTACGGCTAAGAAACGCTCACGCATGCCGTAGCTTAAAGGCTTTACATTTGTTTGGGTAGTGCAGAACTCACACAAAAACATGTTAACACCACCATTTACGTTGCACTAACCCATCCACTAACCCATGACCAAACTACATTTCGTTTTAAACGCTAGTATTTAGGCATGGAAAAAGGTTCGGTACATCAGGCCCGGCTAGCTCAGTCGGTAGAGCATGAGACTCTTAATCTCAGGGTCGTGGGTTCGAGCCCCACGTTGGGCGTTAAGTTTTTCGTTATGTGCACCTTGCTACGGAGACCGGCTCTGGATTGTAAAAGATGCGGTAATTGCATAGCTCTGCATAAGTGACATATATGACAGTTGTATATTGGTGATACTACGGTATGCGCATCAAAACGACCAATGTTGTCGCCAAGGCAATTACAACTACGAGTAAGTGGTACATATATCTTCATATGAAGTATGAAACCTATATCGATGTATATGTTCACATGCAAAAATAGCTGAGGCATGCTAATTGAAAAAATAAGTTATTGTTCTTCTTAACTTCTTGATCTATTGTACTTATTAGGCACAGCTGCAATGCAAAATTACTCAGTATTTGGCATACAGCAATTGGAAAATGTAACTTTGAAAACCGCATTGCATAACGTTGCATGACGGAATTGAGAAAACTTTCCAGCGTCACGTAGTTGCTGAGAATTTTATTATTATAGCTATAATTTTTAGATTTTATTGATACCACGCGTTCTGAAGAATATAGTGGTAATTAATCACTCTTTCGGTATTCCTTAGCATAGTGTTGCATGATATGAATATTCCTATCGGTTCTATATTACGTAATTTTTTTCTGCTTCTATGATGATGAATGCCTGAAATATAGTCGCAATGTTTTCCTAAAAACTATCTTTGACCGATGTAACTGGCTACATATACCTACCGTGTACCTTTGGCCTTTCTTCGTATCTCTCAACTAAAAGCACTTCCTCAGACAGTTTACTGCACAACCGAAATGAATGATTCTGCACATTTCCTTCAATGCAATTCTTTCCGTTTTTTGCACTCTTATTCTGTAAGAGTGCAAAAATTATATTTCGTACAATCCGACTTAGCGGATTGTACGAAATATCATAACCTTGTACGATATTAGCTTATTAATACCCGGATGAAAATATTCAGTGTCCCCTTAAGATTGAACTAGTTTTTTTCATTCTCATTGTCTTTCTTTTTTACTTCTTGTATCTTGGAATAATGATTTCATTTTAATTATACTGGAAACAAAGAACGTGCGAACGATTCCATTATATATATATATATATATATATATATATATATATATATACCCTTAACATCTTACTAGGC
>MNPL01009760.1:0-10034 GCA_002081605.1 Tropilaelaps mercedesae | reverse complement strand
TATATATATATATATATATATATAATTGTTTTTATATAGTTTCGAGTGAGTTTGTTCGCCCACCTACAGAACCGACACGGACGTGTCGTCTCTCGAAATTGCGCGGTGACCGCTATCCGACGAAATGAGGCTCTCCATGAGCGTCCGGCAACATTGCGTTGTCGTTTGAGGGCCACTGCAAAACTCGCATAAACTCAAGCGGAGTACCAAAGAGGGAGAACAGTTGAATACGTGAAGAATTTGTAGTTCGTTCTAGGGTCTGTGGCGATATTGCAGCGACAGCAGCTGGCAGGAGGTTGTTGCGTGACGACACTGGCGTCTGTGTGAGAGCGTTTCTGTCGTTGTCTGGGCGTGTGTGTGTTTTTGTGTGTGTGTGTGTGTGTGTGGGTGTGTGCCCGTGTGCGCAAGCGTCTCTAGCTCCTGGCTAGAAGCGGATGAAAGCCCGAAAGGAGCGACACGCAGGTTTTGTCCGATCGCTGTGGCCTGTGGCCGCCTCTGTCGTTTGGGCCAGAGGACTTGACATGTGAGCTGGTCTCGGGAACGCTGGCGTCGGCCCAGGGAGCCGATCCAGAGCGTGCCCGTACCTACGCTGCGAACACACCGACCACAAATGGACCGGAGCAATGGCAGCGCTAGCGCAAGCGTAACATGCGCTGTCCGGGTGGCCTGATTTAATTGGGCTTGGCCCACCGGTGGCCCATCGTCAAAACGAACGATGAAGAAAAAAGGCGAGCAAAGCGCGAAAACGCTTCGCATAGCCAATTCAATTTATTGTCACTAGAAATAAATTCGATGATGGTATCTAAGTACGTAGAATGGCGGCATTCGCAAGTGTAATGCATTTAACTACTATCAATGTCGCCGTTCAATAAACGAATCGAAATCAAATAAACTCACACGATAGGTTGATGTGGTGACAGGTTTGATAGTCATCTTTGAATACCTGGTGTTATCGTGCATTCTGTTGATGGCGCAGAATGGTGTAAATATTTCGGTCATAAAGAGAACGGGGCCGTGCCATGCCTCCAGACCGAGTAGGATACTTCGTCATAATTCAGCCTAATTTAGAACAGCAAACAAACAACAAACTGAAAAACAAACGTCTTTCAGTACATTTTATTTTTCACTCAGAGTCGTGTAACTACAGTTACGCAGCTCTGGCTGTAGTCTATTTCGAATTGTGTTGCATTCCTTGTCAAGATGTTCATTTCCTTTTCTATCGGCTGAAGCTGATGGCAGCTGTCATGAGCGTGAACACTATTTTTACACTTATATTTTTCATACTGTGTGTGCGTGTGTGTGTGCGTGCGTGTGTGCGTGCGTGTGTGCGTGCGTGTGTGTGTGCGTGCGTGTGTGCGTGCGTGTGTGTGTGTAGCGAACGAAGGATAAAACAAAACTTAGCTAGGGTCTATCGTGCAGGGGAGTTGCTCAATATAAGTTGTTGTTTCGTACGCCACCAGCTACAAGGTCACGAAACTTAAAGGCTGCGCGCGCATAGCCACGTCGCGTGCGGCGTCAACGTTTCCCCAATAGACGATGTCCGGTGGCAGATCGGCCCACGGGCGCTGGCGTCGCCGCGCAGCGCGCGACCCCTACGTAACAGGCTGGCGAAACGACGGCAATAAAATGCTACCCACCAGCTACTGGCCGCGAGGAGCCGCTTTGTTACTCCGTCTACTGGAAGACAGGGGTGGGTGAATAGATTCGACGCCCGTCGCCATGGTAAAGCATCAGTCTACCGGGCCGTCGTCGTAAGTTGCGATTAAATGCATTATCTAGACAACGAGTCATGTGTCGTTATCGAATGTTCATTGTTTTCTGTAACGGTTTCGTACACAAATAGAGACGTCTGTCGAAAGGGCGGTGGTCTATCGACGTTGTCCGGGTGACATGAGACCCTTCCGGGTTTAAGAGAGCGCAATTGGGGTGGCTTTTATCCCGTATGATGTCCTCGACCAGTCGAGATGGCTGCCTGTGTGAAGAAAACGATGAACTAGATTTTGCATGTTTTGTATTCCGCAATGGTATCTACCTTGGACCATCTAAATGGCCATGATAGGTATACGAAGCTCGGCAACGGGCAAAAGTCTTGCGTCACACTGAGGGCGCTTGACTTGATGAGGTTTTGCGAAGCGAAGATTGATTTACCTCTGTCAGACAGAATACACCGTACGTTGTTTGCCATGTACCGAGTGCTAAAGCACTTGTAAGGGAAAAAGCCTTTTGTTCATGATACCTCAGGTACGTCCAGCTCGATGCACACCGGCGTAAAGGGAAAATGCCTCCTGACTTGTTACTGGAAGATCCCCGCCGTTCGTTCATTTTTATGGCCCCGACCATTGCTGATTGTAACAATCGTACAGCTAAATTCAGGACATAGACGGTACGACGCTTTCCCATAGGAGCTGCAGGTTTGGGGCGCCACGGGGCATGCGGGGGCCTGTACCAGTAAAGGCTGAGTTTGTAGTGAAGGCTGGGCTTTGCTAATGAAATATAAAATTCATAGTGGAAGTCGAATAAGCAGAATTCGGGCTAGCCAAAGTTTACAAGGGTCATATTTCTAATGCGAATGTATTTTACTTTTTCTGTCAACACATGTCCGATCGCCCCTTCTTGAATTTCGAACCGCAGTCCATTAAAGCTCGCTTTAGATGGAGGCCCACATCGCCTTTGTTGTACCGAATCCTGAAATTCTATATTAATGTGGCTATTAGGTACTTCCTGTGAGTGGAACGGTTTGTGTTGCTGGGAGGGCTGTAGGACAGAAGAGTGACTAGGCGATCTCTCTACAATTTGCCAAAATACAGCGTATCGAGGCGCCAAATCTTCCCTATCGTGTATACATTTTATTAGCAATGCGTGTGTGTATGTGTCTCAAGTGGATATTTGCATGTTTCTATCGGTTATTTATGTCTGTAAGCGTTTACTAACAGATTCTATTACGACCCGGCTTGACCAGTCCACGATAGAAGGCGAGAGAGACAAGGCTTTCCGTGTCGTGTCGTTACACCAATGTTATCTCATAATCTTTAGAAACTCGGATACCGTTACATGTCACGCTACAAGTTCGGGGTTCCTAACCTGAACCAAACTAGCCATATATTTGCAGGTTTCATTTGCAGTGGCATATTACACAAATATACATTGTCTATTACAACGACGGTGGTGACTTATTACCTGTGCCCGTATTTCTTGAGATGGCGCTGCTTATTTCAGAATCCCGTTCGCCGCTCCAGATATACTCAAACATTCGATGGGAGACAGTTGACACTTTTCGGCGCCACTGCCGTAAAAACATGACAACGGCCGCATAAATCCGTTGCCAAAATCTGTTTCGCCATTTCCACTTAGCAGCGCTGTTCACCGCTCCTGACATAAACCTGTAGCAACTGTGTAGCAACTCCGCTTGTACAGCGTTGACCATCCGGTTTAGTTACTCGGCCAGTGCTGCCGGTTGGTCTTGTACTTCAGCGAAAAAGGAACCGACCCTTTTTCGACAGCGACAGGCTGAAGTCTAGCGCACTCACAGCAGCATGCGCAGCGATTTTACCCATTCTGTACTTGTTCTCTGACTGTTTTCAGAACACGCAATTCCGCGACGTTGATCTGTACGACACTCCGGTGGCGAAGAACCGGCCGCGGCGTTGCTCGGGAGACCGTGGCTCCCGACTGGTGGCAGCTCAGGCTGCGCCTGTTTTTGTCCTGCGGGGAAAATAGGCCGAACGATGGCTAATGAGGACCTCGACGAGTCGACGCAGGACTCCGGCAAGGGGCTCAATGGCGACGCGAAGAAAGACAAGAAAAAGATCTGTATGCAGTGCGGCGCGTTGAAGAAAAAGCTGAAGTTCAAAGTGTTCTACAAAGGTGAGCAGGTGCAACTCTGTAACGAAGACTGCTTCAAGGCCTTCAAGGACAAACAGCCGAAGAAGAAGGACAAATGCGAGGCTTGTCACGAGGAGATCGACCAGGGCGGCTACCTCTGCTCGCATCTCGGGGCACAGCAGCCTCTCTGCTCGGCGAAGTGTTTCGAGCTCACCGAGCGCAAGCACGCCCCCAGACGCGTGTGCTTCGTTTGCATCAAGCACCTGACGTCGGGCGATCCCGACCTGCTGCTGTGGGAAACGCTCGAGTTCTGCGGGGTGCCATGCCTACGCAAATACCAGCTGCAAATCGGCGCCCAGTGCGCGAACTGTCACGTCGTCGTGCAGGAAACGTCGCTGGGAAAGTATTGTGTGCGCTTCGGCGCTGACATCCGCCAGTTTTGCACCGGCAAGTGCCTCGAGGAGTTCAAGAAGGGTCTGAAGGTGTGTGCGTACTGTCAGCGCGACCTGACGCGCGAGAAAATTGAGCCAATTGTCGCGCAGGTCGGTGACAAATGCGCGTTCAAGGACTTCTGCTCGCGCGATTGCGTGAAAAACTACGAGAGTCTCACGCCCGTACGGCCGATAGATCCAGCGGAGAAGTGCAAGATCTGTTCGGGCCGTTGCCATCCAAAGCAGCTGCAGCTGAAGTACGGCGTCGACGACAAGGAGCTGACGTGCGCCTGTAGCGAGCCCTGCGTGGCGCGGTTCCGGTACAACCACAAGCTTGACGGCGGCTACTGCGAAAATTGCCACTGCTTCCGGACGCGGCCGGGTGAAAGCATCACGCTCCAACTGGGCGTCAAGGGCCCGCGGAAGAAGTTCTGCACGAAGACCTGCCTCAATCTGTTCGTGCTGACGCACCGGAAGATCGTGCCGTGCTGCTGGTGCAAGGTGAAGAAATATAACTTCGACATGATCGAGCGTTACACGGGTGGCGATGTCGTCCAGCTGTTCTGCTCGATATACTGTCTCAATCTGCACAAGGCGAAAACCGCGCAAGTGGCGCGGCAGGCCCAGCAGCAGGTGCCCACCGTCCAGGCGCAGCTGGCGCAGCAGGTGGTCACTCAGACGCACCGCGCCCAGCAGAGCCTGCTGCAGAACAAGGCAGTGACTGCCGCGCAGCAGCATCAGGTCCAACAGCTGCTGCAGCAGCAGCAGGCAGCTGCGGCGGCTGCAGCCGCCGCCCAACAGCAGCAGCAACAGGCAGCTGCGGCGGCGGCAGTTGCTGCGCAGCAGCAAAAGCAGCAGCAGCAGCAGGCAGCGGCGAAGTCACAGCAAGGATTCGTCAAGTGAGTAGTCCTGGTGGAGGCAATTGGTAGCGGTAGTTGGGGCAGCAAAAACTTGCCGTGGGGGGCGACGGAGCCTCAGGCCGACAAGGGCCTGGAGGATGCAGACTTTTCAGATAGTTTTGTAAAATAAACAGGGTGTAAATGGGTGTTGATCCAGTCCTCGTCTGAGTTTGGGTTCCGATTTGTTAGGCGTAAAGTTGACTAGGAGCTCATTCCATTTGTAGCTGCTTTTTTTGGCGTTTTTCTCGTTAAAACGAGTTACAAGTCGACGTCGTCGCGTTGACTGTCGTTCGATTCGCGTGGTGGCAGGTAGAAGGTGAGATTTGATGAAACGAGATCTGACAAACTGCGTCTGTGACGATTATCGATGGCGATGAATTTCAGATGCGACCAATGTGGAAAGTTGGCCCGGCCTCAGTTCCATCTGACGATGAGCGATGCGTCGGTCCGCAATTTCTGCTGCTACAACTGTGCCCTGTCGTTCCAGAACCTGTTCAAGAACAAGCAGCAGCAGGCCGCTGCAGCGGCCGCGGCCGCCGCCCAGCAGCAGCATCAAACAGCTGCTCAGCATCTAGCACAGCAGCAGCAAGCGCAGGTGCTGCAACAGCAGCAGCAGCAGCAGCAAGCCCAACAGCAAGCGCAGCAAACGTTGTTACGTACGTACCAATTCGGTTCCATCAGCGTCGTGCCCATGGTTACGGCTGGTATTTGGATTAGACAGAGCTCGTGTTCGCTGGTTCGTTAGAGCATATCACTTTGCCAATCGCCGCCAGAAATCAAGTTCTATGGCTGAGAGGCTACAGACTGGCGACAATGCGAAGGTGTTTTCGCCAAACTTGTTTCGACAGGTACTCGAGCTAGTCGAGTGTCAAAGCTCTTCCTTCAGGACTTCGCCGTCAGAGCTGATAGCCTCATCATCTCTCTTTTTCCCCCTCTCGACTTCCGTCGATCTGCAGGCAACAAGGTCGTACTCGGCCAGACCGTCAACCTCGCCCAGGTTCAGGCGCAGTCTGCGCAAGCTCAGGTCGTGTCACACCCTAACCACATGGCCGGCAAACGGATATCGAGCCAAACGGCAGCGCAGCTCAGCCAGATGCCGCAAATGCCCCAGGTCGTGGCGAAGGTGTCTACCCCCGTCACGCGAGTTTGCCCGGGAAACGCCCAGGTTTCCATCACCCAGACGGGCGGCCAACAGGTCACCGTAACCCAGAGCAGCCACATGGTCCCCCAAACCTCTGGCGCGGTAGCCGGGATGGTGCAGCTCCCGCCTGGCGTCGTTCATCTGAACAATATGCCGATTATCGTGCGGCCACCCCCGCCGAGGGATATGAGAAACAAATCCGTGCAGTGTAAACCTTCCGAGGAAGAGGACCAACGCGACAGCGACCGAATCGACGAAGCTGTCACCGGAAAGAGTAGGTTACTCACCTGTTGGCCGATGAAGTCAGCTGACCTTTTCTGAAAGGCGATAGCTAGTTGATGCAGACAAGAACGGGTGGGATGGTTTCGTTTGCCGCTCAGCTGCAATTGTCGTGCGGCAACATGGTTGACCGTTCGAATTCGGGTGGAAAAGAAATATTTCGAGGTGTTCCTCTAGTGAGTTTACATGAAGAACAGTTCCTGCCTGTTGGATGACAAGATATTCTACAATTCGCTAGTAGGTAGGGCGTCCCTCTAAAATTCATACACCCCCGTCCGGCTCGTACACTATTCAATGTCACTGCTGACCTGTTCGAATTAATCGTGCAATGCTCACAGGAAAACCGGTACTCAAAGGAGTTCTACTCGATATCGAGCAGCTGCGGGGCAACCTGGATGGTGACAAGCTGGTAGAGTTCGAAGCCGAGCTGCAGTCGCTGGCGAAAAAGCTGGCCGAACGCCTTGTCAAGGAAACGAAGGTGAACGGCGGCGTGAACAACCACGACGGCCCGGGCGGCCGAAAGAGGCCTCGGGATGACGCCGCCGACGATGACGAGCAGGGTGGCCAGGAGAACGGTGACCTGGAGGGTGACAAGGAGAACAACAAGCGCTTCAAGGACGAGAGCCAGGAGCTGGTCGATGAGGCGCTCCAGCGCTGGTCCGAGTGGACGAAACAGCGCCGGGCGAAGGCCGACGCCAGCGAATGCGACGATCTAAAGCTGTCGAGTGACGACTTCTCCAAGCTCAGCCCGGAGGAGATGAATCAGGCGCTGTGTGCCATCGGCAAAGACAGCCAGGACGACGCCAGCACCGAGGACATCCTGCGGCTCGAGCGGCTCTTCCTGGGTCTCCAACTGCATCTCGAGCGGCTTAAACACAAGGCTAATATCTTCACCGACGGCGCGTTCTGCGCCTTCAACGACTACCTCGTGACGTTGACGTCCTCCGTTGAGCCCGAGAAAGTGGTAAGTGCTGGCGGAGTGGAGGTTAATGCTACGTTCGGCTCTCGAGCGTCTGCGTATCCGATCCATGGCGTCAACATGCAGAAATAGACGGCGCCGGTAATACGTCAGGCTGGGTTTGCAGAAATAATATATATATATATATATATATATATACGAGTGAATTAGTGGCCCTTCTGCTATGGTAATATTCGTTCTATAATGTTGCAGACAACCTTTCTGTATGATATTCCTTGGTTTTTGTTCACAATAAACAACGTGGAAGTTTTAGGTTATGTTAAAATTGTAGTAAGCACAACGATAGCGCTGCATGTTTCGGGGTTCACCCTCGTACTCACTTCATCTTTTCCCTTTGTCGACCTATCCGTCTGAACACATCAGGATTCGTCAAAGCTAATCCCGGAGGATCTGTTCTGGCGCACGAATCAGCTCGGTGTGGCGTCGCCTGATCTCCTCCTCAATACTGTTGCGTTCGTCATAGCCAAACACGTGCATATGTCCGATCCTGACGCACACGAGGAGCTCAAACTCGGAAAGGTTCGCTCAGACTTGCTATCGCTTATAGTCAGCCTACGGACAACTAGAGCAGTGCACTTGTAGATGATGCCAATGTTTAGATACGTACGTGTAACTCAATGGATAGACTGTACTGACGTCCTAGCTCCACTCTGTCGCAGGTTGTTGTGGAGACTCAAGATGTTGACGGGACGTTGAAAAAAGTTCTACGGGTCAACGACAAGGTCGTTCAGGAGAACGTCCTTAACAAGGATCGCTGTCCTGTCGCCATTGTAGAGGCATACATATCAAAATGGTAGGTTTTTCGCAGCGTCGTCGAATCCTCGTAAGGGGACCCTCACTCTTCCATAGTTTATTGCAAATTTCCGCGGTTCTATCCAAAGCACACAACCGGCCGCGTCTTGTCGGTGTAAGCCAACCCGTGTGCTCCAGATACGCCGCCCGAGTAGGACACATGGAGTCGGAGACGCGTCGCGTCAAGTGCATACCCCTCGGACGAACGCCCTAACGCCGACGTCATTTACCTTTCAGTGGGGCGACCGGCCGCAGCGCGTCGAGCAGTTTCTACCTCGAGCCGAAGAACGCGTCAAGCAGCGCCGATAGGTGCAGCGAGAAGACCGATGAAGGAGAGAAGACGTCGGCAGCGACGCCTGCAACAGACCAACAAGCGAAGCAATGGTTCGGTCAGGACGCCATGGACCGTGACGGACTCGCCCGAACACTCAGTCGCTTCAAGGTGGTCAGAATGCATTGAAGCGCACACTAACGCGTCGTTGGATAGCTTAGCCGGAAACAGAGGGAATGTCAGATATGGGCGAATATATATATATATATATTAGAGAAGGAGAGGTAGGTGAGAGAGTCTAAGCAAGGAGAGAGACGTACGTGAAAACGCTCCAGCGGCGCCCGGCATGTCCTGAAAGGTCTCTGACAAACGACGCTCACACTGAGCGTTTTTGTCGCTTAACGTGAGCTTATTGCAGCTGCTCTCCGTTATCTTTGGGGTCTCCGTGACGCGGGAAAGAACCTGGTGCAGTTTTTCCCTTTGCTCTCTCGGCCTTTTTCCCTCCTCTCCTTCTCTCTCCCTCATACACTCTCGATCGTTTTTTAAACACTGTTTATCTACTTCTACGCTTTAGCCGACGGTAACTCGTCACCCGTGTTATATCCCTTCCCTTAGCATCTCTACTCATCCCGGAGGGGGCCTATTCCTTCTCCGGGGCCTGTTCAAAGAACAACCGCTACGATTACCATAAACTATTACTGATCATTACACTACTCTGCTGCTAATTCAGCGATATTACCTTTCTTACACACACACACACACACACAGACGTACACAAGGACAAACCTACGAATACCTGCCTGGATCTATCCACCTCTGTACACTGACAGCGAACATGGGCTATAAGGCCGTCAAATACAAGCCTACAGAGGCGACGTCGTTTTGTGAGCGATTGTTTAGGCCGTTCACAGCGGCACTGCATCGTCATGCAAGATGGCGGCCATTGGACGATGCCATTCCCGCAATTACTTTTACATTGATCGACACGCGCACGAAGATCACGAGGAGAATGCACCGTCCACTCTCCGTTCGGGCGGAGCAATGTCAGCGATTTTGGTGGGTGAGGTTCAGAAGAATGAAAGGGGCGTGGTTTACTTTACGGAGCACGAAGAGTGACACAATTGACACGTTTCAATCAACACGTATGATTTGTTTTCCTATTGTGCAAAATACGGTAGGGGGCCAGGGAGCAATGGGGTGGTTATGTAGCAGCTCACGATTATTAAATATGACAGGGTTGTTGGCTAGGGCCGCGACGAAGCGTCCAGCGTCACAACTCCCCCCTTCCGCATGTCTGAAACGGCGTGAGCGTCGATTTGCCGTTAGGTGACACACGATTGCAGATGAGACGATAAGCGTAATCATAGTTAACGTGTTATATATATATATATATATATATATATATATATACATATATATA
>MNPL01009755.1:13991-28428 GCA_002081605.1 Tropilaelaps mercedesae | reverse complement strand
ATATATATATATATATATATATATATATATATATGGTACGTGACAGGCGTTTTTAATAACTGACAATGATAAAAACTCTGTCTTTCCATTGAACCTTAGCTTTTGTTATCCTGAAGCGCTCAAGTAACTTTTTGATACGCTTTACTAAAAAAGCGGAACTGTCATCAATGTAGTAATTTCTTCGATTGACTTGATTTTGTCCTCTTTCTACTTCATATATCCTCAAACCATTTCTTTCTACGAAGGCATTATAGTGTAGAATTCATATTTCTTAAAAGAATTCACGGACAACAACACACAAGCTTATGCTTCAACCTGAAATCCCAAAGTCAAACCCTGTCTAGAAGATTATCGTGATATAACCAATTTCAATCATATGTAAATCTTTGATCATTGGAACAATTATTCTACGACTCAAACGTGTGTCCTACAGAGCGGTTTCTCGATGCGTGCCGGTTCTTTTCCTCCTACCACCTTACAACAACTGTGATTTACAGTCTCTTCATAGTTTTGTAAAAAATTAACTTTAGGCCCACTCAAACAAGATTGGATACTATGGAACTAATGTTATGCACGTCAGTTATTTCCATAATATTTTGACTAAGTAGCTCTTCACTAAAATTTTCATCATTCTTTTCTCGTCCTGCTATGTCAGTTTCTGATTTTGAAATCTACGCTCAGTCTGAAACGCAGACTAAAATCGTTTTTTGCAGAAAAAAGGCCATTAGTCAGCCAGGATGCCTTGAAACGATAACTTGGAGCTTACACTTGGCGAAAAAATTAGGCTTACGATTTATATATGAATAAAGTATTGATATCTGATTTTTTGTTCCATGCACGATAAAAAATAATAATTGATACAAGCTTTACAAGCTTCATAGAGATTTTTGCAGGCTTCTTCAATGTATCGGCTTTTATCATCCAATTAACGCAGTTTTCTAGAAAAAAACGTAATATGTAAAAACACCCCCGCAGGAAAGTTTTTATTTAAGTGAGATCTGGTAATCAGGGCGGACAGAGTCCTATCGACCTAGTTCCTGCTGCAGAAATGTGTGCACTACTACGACGAATACTTCGACGATTTGTCCTGTTGAAAATAAAGACTGTCTCCCTTTTTGTTGTGGCAGAACGATATTAGTCTGGACGTTAGCGTGAACGTTTTGTGTGACTGATTCGTAGCAGAAAATTGGCCCAAGCGTATCTATACAAATAAGTGCGCCTGCCCTGTGAGTCCGAGCTAATTTGGTTGTTCTTCGGACATTACACAAATATTTTCTGTTGAATCATAGGCACAGTTCTTCAGGTTAACATCACCCGAAAGTTTAAGGAAAGTTTCGTCAAATTAAACAGTTCTTTTAAGGTTGCCGTTACCGTCCTGTTCTTAATTTGAGATAATTTTGCAAAACCATAAACGAAGGTCCGTCATCTTCCAACAGTCCATAAAATCATTTTAATCTAGGAGCTTTCAGATCTAAATTAATCCTTCTATGGGTTAAGAATCGTTGGAAAATGTCCAGTTCCCGAAGAAAAATCACTACTTTCAGGTGTCGGGATGCTCTGTGAAAATTTTACGGGTGGCGAGAGCCAGTCTGCCACTTTTCGGGGCGTTGCAACTCGATGCGGTTCCTTTAAATTTATTACGAATTTTAAAGACCCAGTTTCTCGAACTGTTTCAATATTTTCTGTTTTTCAAGTGTATCCACGTTCCTTGATTCATACTCAAGTTGCTTGCCATGGCGTCAAATATTACTGGCTGCGTTGTAACGCAAATTACAAATTTTTGAATTCACTGATAACTGCGCCGATATTTAATCGTAATCTTATAATTTTGCATTATATGCTACGTGGGGAGAAAAAGTAATTTTTAAAATGTTGTTACGCACATTGAACGCATAGTGAAAGTCACTCTGGGTAGTGAGTCTATGCAGGTGAACTACAAAACTATAATGTAAGGAGCAAAATATTGAAAAGTTGGAAAACAACTGACGTATATACTAAAGCGAATGTTTCAAGTTAGAAATACATACCGACAAGTGGATCTAGTAGAAAGTTTACCATACGAAATTGCTTGTAACCGCGATTCCATTATTTCGCCAACCTAGTATACTAAGAGTGTCTATAGTTCACGAGCATTTCTCTCAAATGTTAACGAAAAAATTCAATGCTTGTTTTTTGGAGGTATTGTATTTTCTATATAGAATGTACACGCGAAAAATTCTCATAGTATCTTTCCCAACTAACGACCTATAATTGCTAATTTTATTACTAAATATAGATGAAATGACTATGTGATTAGAAAACCGAAGACGACCGTTCCGTTCCTCTTTTATAGGGGAGTTTGGACACGTATTTGAGGATGGCCATTTCAATATTTTTCTTCACTTTTGGTCGCATTAGTAAATCCTTACCTAAATACTACGAAGCAGGTAAAAACAAAAGCTGTTGCATCATTTTCCAGACCGCAAGTCTGTATTCTTCAGAATTCTGAACGCGTGCTTTGCGACTGTCTTAAATAACATTCAGTGCGAAATCTATAACGTGCATTGGGTATTTCTCGCCATCAAGATGCTCGAAGGTAGCATGCAGTTACAGCTAGCGTAGATTTTATTCGACACACACATGCACTTTGTTACCGGTGTTACGCATTTTCCGTTCGCTTCCGGATTCATCTTGGCGCGAATCTACGATTTGCGCTTATGAAGATTAAACTGGTCATTTGAAATTAATATATTGTCGTTCGTAGGCCCGATCATTCTGTCACACGCGTACTGATTAAGTAATTTCTTGTAGAAATGTGAATCACATGGTCGGCCAAGTTATGTATTTGTTCATATGTCAATGATATGCACAGCTATTCATGGCATTTAGTTAAACAGTCTTGTTATTACATTTTAAGACCAATGAGAGTTACGCATAGGCAGAGAACACATGACCACTCCTTTAGGCTGCATAGGTAAAAGAGAGCAACATACCGTTTATTACGTGCCGTGATATTTTAAAGTGGCATATTAGCAAGCAGTTCAAGCCTATGGGGAGACATTGGGGAAACAATTCCATATTTCGATTCCCGACAGCATGTGTTGATGGGAATGTCAAAAACTATTCCATATAAAACACAATAATACAACCATTTTAAGAAAAGAATGATAGTTTGAGGCACTATAATAAAAGTAAAGAAACTTCAAAAATGTCGCGACGTAATGTTAGTGTCACTTTCATAATTATTAAATTTTTAGCTAACATCGAAATTTATAAATCAATGCAGACATATTCCTATTCGGCCAGGAAAAGGCCGCACTGTACGTTCATTTATTTACTTTCAAATACAATAAAGTAATAAAAAAATTGCTAAAGGCTTTTATTTACATTCAAAAAGGTTCCAATATGTCGGCTTTTTTGCAGTATCGATAGTGATTAAGAAAGCAGAAAACATATAGCATAGTGTATTTTCATAATAGGTGGATGGCGACACAAACGATAATTTTTATATATAATTTGGATACTCAGGAGATATGTTTGCATAAGGTCAAAAGTTCGTTGCTCGCTTAAACAATCGATTCAACAAAACTAATCTATTTAGAAGTCTCATTATTATAAAGGCAAACATAGACGATGCCGGAAATACCTGCAAAGCAGTCAGCCGAAGCTGACCGGAAGGCGATCGTTGGGGGTCCGATGGGCGAAAGTTATCCGTCAGACAGATGACCTTTCGGGTTTCCTGGCAACTCTGAAGAGGCAGCTAGACAGAACCTTTCCATCTTTTCGAAATATTCAAAGTTTCATCCATTTGTTGCAGTCCAGCAGGGATAAATATTTTACTGCGGTGTCCCCCTATATCAGACGGACGACTTTACCAACGTCATTATTATGTTTGCGTACGTAGCGCGACGTACGCTTTATTACGTGGCCCGTCTTGTTGGATGATATTATTCCCTGCATACCTGTTTGGTCATCACACCGGTGTCTAACATGTGAAACGATGGTGTTTACTGTGGATAGGAAGATATAAAGTATAGAATAACATTTTATGATCGTACATCCAGTTTGTTTTGATCTGAACGTTCAAAGTTGCGAATAGGCGGCTGTGCGAAATATTGCTTGAGTAAAAGTCTATATTAACCATTTCTACACGTTCATCATTTGAATACGCTAAATATAAGAAATTAAGATTCGCCTTTGGTAAATTCAAGTTGTTTTCGTTAATTTCTCAAACCATCCTTTCAGGAACTTTGCAATCTCTATCCGACAGGCTCCCCATTTAAAGAGATCCAACCTATTTTTATTTGCAAAATTTTGACACATTTGGGTTACGCAAAAGGAGAACACTAATATCTACCATTTTTTATATTTAAAATTCTTTTGTGTGGATCGATACCGACTAAAAAGTTTTTCAGTATCGAGTCTGTCCTTTTTTAAGTGCAGCCTTTTCAATAGGTCTTGTGCGAGGCAATAAAACATGGCCATGTCTTGCCTAAGAATGCCATAAGGTAACTAAAAAATATTCTCAAGGTTGACCATCAGCCAACGTTTAACATCCACGTAGAGCTTTCTGCATTATTTTGTATGACGGGTCTCATAAACTAAATATACAGTCGCGGGAATCGACCCGTGCACCTGCGCATCTTTTCCGGTGACACGGCGCACGCGAGTACATCAAGCCACTGACCTCGACACTACAAGAAACCTGGCATTTATCAAGCGCATTTGTCAGACTTAATAGCTTTATTACGTGTTGGAGGGCATATCATTATCCTGTCTAATTTTTAGCCCGACTGCTGATTATTTTACGCCTGTTATAGCTAAGAAAACAAGCGCTGATTGTATAATAGTAAATTTTTTATTTTATCAATCGATTGGCAGGGAAGTGAAACAAAATATCTCTAGACACATCCTAGTAAAAATGTAAAGTCATATATATCTGAAACAAAATATTTGATTTCAGTAAATACCGGTTAGTCTTTATAAATCTAAAAGTTTGACTTTGTTTTTAATTAAATAAACATCATATAGATCGAAGAATAGCTAAACATTGGTAAGTTTACCAAAAATAGAAGCGGTCACAAGTATGGGTATCATAGACAATAGTTGTATACTGGAACGTACTACGAACCTAGTGGATCATCGTAATCTATCTAATAATCTATCTAATAATGAATTGTTACTATTAATTCTAAATAATCCTGCTGGCTAAAGCTGTTTTTAGTTAAACATCGGCAACATAAGATCAATGAGTATATCATACCAGCGCCACAAATAATGTATGGAATTTAAACGTACGTTGTTCCTTAACAATAAATTATTCAGCCGGTGCCCTTGACATACTTTATATCAAGATAAATGGTAAAATAAATTATTCATCTATGATGATGGACGACTGGATTACACCGCTAAAATACATTACCTCATAGGAAGCAGTGTCTAAATACGGTAGCTTGACATCAAAAACAGGAAAATAACTTTATAAATGTAAAACAATTACTGGATCCAGCTTTTTTTATATAGCATAAAATATGGTATCAATCGTTCAAACAGTATCTTATGATTTAGAGTTAATCTTCCTTCATTTCTTAATATTCATTTACTATATTCTTCGTTATATTTTCTGTGACACTTACCTCATGCAAATTTATTTTTTCTTATGTGACGTATAAGACATGGTCGCTAAATGTACATCATTGATGAATTTAAATGCAGCGGACGAATAAACATAATATGCGAAAAGGATCTAATGGTATTTCGCGATATCAGATATGCTGATGAGCTATGGAGACATATAAGGGAGACCTTGTTTTCAATTTAGGTCACAGAGGACGGGCTATCCGGCGACCACACAGCTGTTCCAAAATAACGCGGAGCCCTCTCCCGTGAACCGATCCTTGTTATCCTCCTCTTGACCCTCGCAACGTCCCATTCCTCGTTTCATTCTGAAGACTACCTTCGGTCTCCGGGAAAGTCAGCCTCAGTCTAGAACCACCATTTATTTTTGCTAAAGAATTTTTGCGAAACCTCTTCTTATTACGAGAACTAAGGTACTCGCGTCTCGTCCAGTAATTCCAGCAAGCTGTGAAGTGAGCAAGCGCCTAGTTCCCATCAATTCGTTCCCTCTAATCGGTTCTTTGTATCTCCCGTCAGATCATTGTTTCGCAACTCGACCGCAAAGCACCTCACTAAACGCTTCCGCTGAGCTGCTTCGCTTTATGCGGTATCTCGATCGATAAAGGTTGTCGTACCAACCGTCGAGGGAGCCACTTTCTCCGTTATCAACTTGTGCTCGTCTGGGGGAAAGGACGAACTGTATGCTCTGCGTACTCCTTGCAAGTACAACAGGAATATGGGATAGCGAGCATTTTACAAACCATTGTCGGACTTAAAAGAGAGGTGAACTTTTACCAGAACTTATAAGACAGTGATACCAGAGGCAGTGATGTACCTGAAAGTTCACTAAATCCTAAAAAAAACCGAATAACTACGCACATGTGTATGAAATAGAAAGAAATATATGATATATATATAACTGAATGTTTCACTTCATTTCCTCAATTGACGTAAGCATGATAGAATGTTAGGTTACCTGAGGCTGTGGACGATAGGGCACACCCGAACAGTGAAGCTCGCCTTTATATCTAAGTGTTTAATCTGGGCAGGCTCTATCGAAGAGTTTCAATGTTTTTAGAGAATTTGTGGTAGATGGAGCTCTATTCTGCCCCCGTATGTAGGGTGGTCTTCTACTTTCATGGTTAGTGTTATGATTGCTTAGATCCTAGGCGTGAGCCCCCTGTATGAGCGCTTGTCCCTTTCCTTCAGCAGGGACCCTCCTCCCTTTGAATACAAACAGCCGCCACCAAGCTGCTTGCCGCTCTTCGTGGTGGTCCGGTGACTCGAGAGACGTACGGCACCCAACGGCCATACGTCGAGTCTGAACCCCAACATCAAATAGGTGGCGGCCGCAGCACTTGATGTGAGTGGCCCGGCTCGGTTTGCGGTTGACCAGCTGGTGATAGAGACACAAGCGACGAACTGGATCGTTCGTTAATCTGGTTTGGCGCGTAGTTATGCCGAGACGGAACTAAAGTTCCGAAAAACGAGCCTGCGGGGTGCGCGCACAGTAGCTGAATAGCTTTCGCAGAAACTTTCCGCAACGGTGCCCGTTGTAAAATACGACCCGATTCGAAAAGAAGAAAGCCAGTGAACTCCAGAACCGATGACAGGGCCCTGATTCCAGTCAATCAAGCTGGCGTGGCCTGTGGTAGAAAGCTTGAAAATATAACGTTTCTGTTTGTTCACTTGTTTCTTAGGAAAGGTACAAACAGTAATTGATGTGAAGTGGCGAGTACGAAACCCGAAAACCTTGATGCTATCGGATACAGTAGCAATACCCGTTATTATGATTCCTATTAAATGGTTGAGGATAGCCTGAGGTAATTAGAGCGTTTACGCGGGCAAGGAAATGCGCCTGCTTAACTCGCGCGGCGTCTTCATTGCCTTTCTCAATTCCATCTAACGGGACCATGAGCAACGGCACCGCAAACTCCAGTATATGTTCCTTTGTGTATGTGTAAATCAGGAGCTCTCATCGCATTTCGGGGTTACGCCCATCGGAGTTGAAGTTAACGTGCGCTAGTGAGAGTGTGTGGAGTACGCCCTAAAGCGTTCAGTCGCGTCCGGGTATCAGTGCGAAATCGAGCATCGACGGTTGTATGTCCCAGCTGAAGCAGATGAAGGTACGAAAACAGTACAGTACACGATTTCAGGATACATACATCTCTTCTATCATCTAATCGTGCGCCTATCGTCTTATGCGTGTTCAACAGTTAACGGTGGAACCGCGAGAGAAAGCAGCTACTTGGCAGACACAATGTGTGGCACAGTGTTGAATGCATGCCATATAGGTACTAATTCTGTACGTTTGTACACATAATACATTATAAGGGGCAGTGAAAAAGCAGCAGGACACCTAATTTCATCGGGTTATCGCTTCCATAAATAAAAGGTTCGTGCTGAATATATATATACATATATTTATACCTTTTTAAATTTATACTTATATACAGGTCCCAAACAACGTGTTGAAATAGTGCTAAATGATTGGAGGTAAACTGTATTCATAAATTTGAAAAAACAGGCGTATATATGCGTATATGTTTTTTGTTTGTTTAAATTTATAATAACCATGTACACAACTGTTGGAACACAATTTATTTCAAAGCGTTCTTGGAAAATGTTCAAGATTTGGGGCAAAACTTTCTCAAATGATTTCTCAATGGTTGGATTGTTCGATGGTTTATGTGTTCGATGAGTGAGAATTAAATGTACGTATACAATAACAATAGCCTTTCATTTTTGCCAAGAGGGTATTTTCCGTTCTATGATAGGACACCTCCCAATTAATTCGATCATATGTTTACCAGTAGCAGTACAAAACGGAAGCCGGCATTTTAAGCGACACTTGCAACAATATATTCATTTAGTGGTATCCAGCCGTATGCATCGCCAACAGTTGTTGAACTGCAGAATCTAACACTAAACGTTTCCCAGTCGTTAATTTCTGTCTTTAACATAACTCAAGCTCTTATTTACAAAAACAGGTACATACGATACTTATCTGCAAATGTGGATTCATACGTACAATACATGATTATGAAATAATTATACCCGAGAATAAATCCGTTCTGCTTTAGCCTGGAATTTGTCTTTAGGGTTTTGATTTTAAATGACAACTTACCTTATCCAGTTCGTCTATAGTCTGTCATGATCCGTATTGAGCCGTTACTAACAGTATTTTATCAATATTCACGTTGTGAACATTGTGCCTTTTCACTCAATCTGAATGTTATAAGTTCGATTCGCGATAACACAACGGACAACTGAAAATTGTAAGTGAAACATCGTTTGTAGACTACGATAAGGTATTACAGTATTGTGATCTTGAAATGTAGAACAGATTTTCCTACATTGATTAAACAACAGTTTTAGGTTTGTGGCGAAGAGATGCGCATTCACTAAAGAAGTGTGCTTGCTAGTTCCGAAATTTGTATAACAACTCTAATGGCAATTTTTAAGCCTGTATTAGGCTAATATTTGACTAAGATTGCTACTGCGCAGCTGTGGAGGAAACTAGGTTGAAAAGCTCGTCACTAATAATAACGAATATAGAACTTCGACGAAAGGTTTGATATACTTTAAAAGCTCTACGATCTGGGCTAATAGCATTGTTCGACTCAAGCCAATCACCGTAGCCTTGTAAAGCACAATTAGTCAATAACATTGGGCAGAAAAGGAGTGCGTGTCGTAAAATTCTGGCTAACGAAGGCATACATATTTATCTAGCTGTATCCTTTATTTTATAGAGTTATGTTCAAAACATTCTAAAACGGCTCTCGAAACATAGGCCCGAAATTAATTGCAGCGGAACGTTTCATTATTATCATGTTTTTAGGAGACTTACCCGCGATTTACATAAGAATATCAAAAAAACGTGTAATATAATTTGAAAATGATGTTTATAAATGTAGAAAAAAGTGCCCTTGGCTAGCTTGGAAGTATAAACTTCATTTTCTGGAGAGCATTTAGTAGTCAAAGCCGTCGGCGCTTAGTGGATGATCGGCACAGGTGCTCTATCCATGCGCCTGGTGAGAAGTTGGATGCAACGCTTCAAGATAATAGCTACCGAATTTTGAAGAGTAGAGCTTGACGTTACAAAACTATAACTTGCTCAATGAATAAAAATGTTAAAGAAAATATATAAGACAAAAACACAGTTGGATGTACTATTCTTGAAATAATTTAGTCATACGATACGCATGTGAGATACACACCTGTCCTACCTGAAAAAGTCAAAACCGTTTTTGGCTTAGAGAAAAAGTTAAGTTAGGTATTGCAGTAGCGCCTCGACACGGATAAGCCCAAACTTATGCACAACATAGCAAAGGACAAAAACAGTATGCCCTCATATGAGTTATTGAAAAATAATAGAAACACAGAACGATTTAAAACGACTCGGGCTTCTGACAAGATTCATGGACCGTTGGTTTTAAAACTAAAAAACGGCTTGGCTACACTATGACGATGTCCGGCCTCACAAAACAGTAGTAAAAGAAAAGCAAGACCGTCGCATGGCTTCAATCATCCCGAGTGCCATAGTCTTTTTCCAGCAATAGAAAAGGGCTATTGGTGAGGGTACACTGTAAAAATCGGTAAGAATTCTATATGGATATAACATAGGGATATGAAACTTAATACTAAGTGCCGAGTTGTTAGGAAACGACCTAATCGTTGGCGAAAGCATCATAAAAAGGGGTAGACCTCTAGCAGTGCCTAAAGGCTGATCGATTCAAAACTCAGCTTTCGAAAGTTATTAGAAAGAATGGTGCCAACACGTTTTGGAATGACCTAAAAAACAAAACCTTTCGATAACCTTTCACATTTTAAGCATGAGCAGCAGTTAAGTTGTGCTGCTAGCGGATGCCTGGCTGTTATAGGCGTTGGTGGAAAGAGCGGGAGGTCATGCTAGCAAGCGATATCTCTCCCTGCCCCGTCCATGGGAACAGCGTACACGCTTTGCAAGACACAATGACTAGAATAATATACGCTAGCTCGCTACACCAATATGCGTCTGATGCAACTATACGTGGAAACAGATCGCTGTTATAATTGCTTGACAATTTTACGGGGACTGTTTAGCAAGGACACGGACGCAGAGAGAATTGAATAGTGTTGTCCTGTCTTTGGGACGAATAAAGGGAAAATATTGGGGAAGTATGTGAAACACGTACGAAATTTTGACTAATAACACGGACTTGCGCGTACAACTTTCTCTCTGTATACCGACTTCTTTATACCAAGTCGAACCACATAAACCATTTACCGACTAATATTTATACATATGCATGCACACTTTCCGGGAAGGCTTCCCGAACATCGATATCGATTCCGTTTCGCCAGAAATCGTATTAATTTCTAAATCCATAATTAGTAATTACGACCATTATACAATTATTTATTATATTATTGTTAGCTATATTATACGCATATAATTTTCCTTTTAGCCAAAAAACTTGCATTCATTTTTTTACATTCTATGTTTGGTAACTAATGCCGTTGTTTGGCATTACCCTTGATAACTGCCTTACATATATATTAAAGTATATAAATTATTAGGATTTTCAAATGCAAAGACTTTCCAAGTCACATAATTTCTATACAGTACATCCTTCAGCACGTCCCGTTTCTCATCCTGTTGCCAATACGATTACGTATTATACCTTCTGATCTCATTCTCCGTCTCATCTTTCACGCTATCTTACTCTTTGCAAAAAACAACTAACATATCCTATACAGCATTATTCGAAACATATGTTTTAAAAACCACACGAAGGAATCTCCAAAATACGTCTCATAGCGTTCTTCACAATATTGTAAGTCGTAAAAAGGAAATAATCGAAACGGTTCCAACGGCATACCTCCATTTATTAAAATTGCCAACTGCTCAAATGATGAAATGTACTATTAAGTCACCAAAACACATTCTATACTACATTTCAAAACATGGACATCCAAAATTACTTTAAGAAATTATCAAGACCTGTTCCATAAGCAGATTATATTGACAATATCAATACAGAATCTTATGAAATTTAACAAAAACGCTCACAGATATTTACAGTCCGATAAAGGGATCTCCGGCTTACAGAGGGACCACTCCTCTGTTTTTAAGCACTACGCCTGTCAAAAAGTCGCCTACGGTATGTAATTAAACTTACGTAGCAAAATTCGTAAAGATCCACAAAATAAATTAGTTCGTTTGTGGAAAAGCTAATTTCATAAAGACTCCTATGATAAAACATTAGCTCAAATGAAAATATCATTCAGGTTTCCAATTTGCGGGCGCCGGCAAAAACCAATATCCCCACTCGCTGAAAATTTGTAGAAAAACAAAACTGTGCAACAAGCATTAATTTTAAAGAAAGTTGAGAAACTCTAACATAAATAGAAAAAATGGTGAAGGCTATTTTTAAACAAAAAATTGACTATCTTCATCTATCTCAAGCCAATTTATCACGACGTCAAATTTAATAAGAAGAAAAATAGCTCGGTGGTTACATAGCACCTCAAAGCCACGGAACGTCGGAATGGGGAATAAAGAAATTGTGGCGAGCGCATGTCCAGACGATGCCACTAAGGACGCCGTTGGATCCTGCAAGAATTCGAGAGCTGTCCGGAAATCATAGGGCGGAACAGTAAAAATCTTTAGCGTTTCTTGCCCTATCGTGCTTTCCCCAGTACACAGTCGCCGCGGACAAATCAGCAGCTGAAATTCGATCGAATACACACGGTTAACAGATATTCGCACAACGGCTACAGTGATTCATATTCTAGAGATAGTAATAACAGTAGTACGATCCAATAATAGGAATAAGAAAAACGGAAGTAAATGAAAAGGAGTGGCAACATCTAGGAATCTGCGGTCGCTTCGACTCACCTTGGACGTTGACGGGTGATTTAAAAGAGCACAAGAAGAAGCCACGTACTATTTGACGCAAGTATTGACGAGACAAGAAAACATTCGAAGCTACATGCACTAAATAGAACAGGTTGCAGGCTTCGCGTACGTCACGAAACGACGCATAACGTAACGCACCGTCTTCATCCGTGTAGCACTTCTTGGAGACGCTTGCAGGGAGTTGCCGCAACAAGGACCACATTTATTGCACTCATGTTGGTGCAGCAGCAGAAGTGGGATACCGGGCACAGTTCGGTGGAGTACGTTCCTAATTAATCAAAAAAGCTGGAAAAGGATAGGACCAAACTAGTCGTCCGAACAGTCAGAACAGCTGGTGAATAGGAGAAAGAGAAGAAAAACGAAGCAAGTCCCAACCCCAAAGTAATAAACAAATGATTCCGGTTAAATGTAGTCAATACATTTCGTCAATAGAACAAACACTAGTACCAGTAGTACGAATGAGAAAATGCAAAATATAGAAAAGGATTTCAGCGTGAGATCGGTGTAGAGTAAGGCAGCAGCAACACAAACCAGGAGACTGAAAACAGCAGTTGGGCTTCTTCAACAATGGCAATGCATCCACTTTCAGGCCCAGAAACCAGGCCTTTCTCCTTAGCTTTAGGATAGGAAGCGAAAATATAGCAAAAAGGGTAAAATACTGGAAAGCTCTACAGGAAGGTTCCCTAAGAAAATATGCGTATATCCGGATCTGGCCGAAAGAAAGCTATATACAATCAAGAGAAATTACCTTACAAGCGGCCCGCAATGAGAATATGCTTTAAACGGAAGGCAAGATAACAGACATCGAAATGGGAAACGAATGGCCGGAAGGAAATGGATTAAAGTGGTGCCTGAAAGAACGTAAAGCGCGTCATAAGGAGGCTATTTTCAACGCTCCCAAACGATCTAGTGTAAAAGGACAGTATAGAAACTCTTCCTAAGCGACGTTCACCCCACTCGGCCAGAGGTGTACAATAAAAAGGTCTTTAAGAGAAATTTGGGCACCTAAGGACAAGTTAGCGTACAAGCAAAATGGATAATAGTTACTTTTGTAGCGATATGAAAGGAAGTGCGTGGGGTATCTGACGATAGATGATTCATAAAGTTTTTCCATTCGAAATGCTTCGTTATTATGTGGTACGGCTCATTTCAAAAACACCCTGGACACTAAGAACTGCAAGGCTAAAGAAGTCTAGCAGCAAGACAAATCGAAAGTATACATACGCAAAGAAGCAAAGAAAATATATAAAAAGAGTATGGGAACTGCTACAAAGGCTGCTACGTTATTGCTACAAGGCTGAAAAGCCTTTACAAATGTCTTAGAATAAACAAAAATGGAGGCCATATGCGAATATGTGGAACATAGCATCTGGGAAAAGCCGTATAAAGTATTAAAAAATGAACTAAAGAGGTCATTGTCAAGGCTCCCGAACGAAGGTGCAGGAAGTATGGCAATTTTCTCCAAGCAACGTAGGCTCTACTTGTCTGAAGGTGAACAAAAGGGACGAAGCTTGATCTTTAAGCGGATGGCAGACACAATCCGTAAGCCATAGCACTACCTAAATGCGTAGAGCAGGTCGTCCTGGCCTTGTTCAGAAAACCACAAAAGGGCCCATTGATTTAAGAGGGTAGCTTGGCCTTTTGGACGCAACTGGGCGTTCAACTGGCGCACGGAAGCAGCGAAACAGTGTCTCACAAGGAAACAAAAGGTACGGAGATATCACCATGTCATACAATACGTTCCTCCGTCTTCAGATTGAGATTAAGGACTCAGCTCGATATTTTGACGTAATAGTGGGCCAAGCTTTCTCTACTAGTACACACATCCAATAAACGCAACAAAGTCTGCAAGCGTCGCCACCTCCATGGCGAGCACTTCATTGAAAACACGAGGCGAGGGCGACAAAGAGTGGCAGATTCTTTGGCAATGTTGAACTT
>MNPL01009752.1:0-32890 GCA_002081605.1 Tropilaelaps mercedesae | reverse complement strand
CTGCCAAAGCAACCGCCATGTTTGTTGGTCGTCGTGGTACGAGATCATGATAATGTCGATGGTGGTGTTGTAGCGTCTCTTCACGTCTGAGCACTAGACACAAAAGAGGAATTGCAAAGCAAAGGTCATTGTTGATGTCGCTACAAAGACATTATTTAAAACATACTCTATTTCAATGGGCAACGAGCTCTTGGATTTCTGTCTGATCCTATTCTTCATTTCATAAATGACTAAGCCAAAATGAAATGAATATAAACAACATATATTATATATAAGTACAGACATCAAATCATCTTAGGTGTATTACTTTCAATACATTTGATGGCACATTTATTGAACACCGAAGTTCTACACACGCGTTTGTTACGGCGCTTAGAAGGTCATATTGTATAAATTCAAAAGGGCGATATATAAATTTGGATTTTCTAAAAAAATATAGTCTGCGGAAATAGAGACTGGCTTCGAATGTAGTATTGACGCAAATAAATTCCAAAATGATCAAGGTTGTAGTGAAGATACACTATTCTAAAGACATACCGTAACCGAAAAAAACACTTCCAGGGAACTAATCAAGAAAAATAAAGGCACACAACTACACGCAGAATTTGTTACAGAAAAAGCTTAGTTAATCTTTACTGGAGTAACACCTTCATGATCAAAAACGCTGGTATGTACACTTAATCAGATAGCATTTCCTCATATCTGCAGTGTTATGTAATATTTGAATTTGATCTTCTATATTTGTCAAGGAAGTGTGTATTATTTGTCACTTTAAAGAGTGTTTTTCATGCATTAAATTTTGTTGGAGGGAAGTAGCGGCTCCAGAGGTCGTGCCGACACGTACGCAAGTCGCCTTGCTGCCGATAGGCTCCTAGTCGTGGTATGCGTTTTTAATCCTGAGAGCGATGCCGCGATGTCGTTAAGACTGTCAAAAGTATTACAGGTGTGTGTTGTCTAGTAACATCGTCAGCGTACCCACTACATTGGAAGGCCTTGTGCGTATAAGCGTGTGTTTGTATGAGTAGTAGATAATGATAATGATAATAATATATTCCGCTCCTACTAGACATAGATAAGCGGAAAAGCTGCATGTTCGCCCATCAGCTACAAAATTTTTGCCGTTGTTTGCAGGAATATGTACACGCGCTTTGTCTATTCCTCAAGACCCTCTTCCATTATTTGAACAGTTGCTTTTGTGGAAATGTGCCCTCCGTGGCCAGAATCGGCTGCTTTCATGTTGTGCCTGTCGTTTCGTCATCACAGCTGATGACCCTCCCAAGATCGGTTTGGCAAGCAAAATACTGTTTCGAGCGTTTTGTCACTGGTAGCGTAAAATTTTTAATTGTTGTACCCTGTAGCACTTTCCTGGCGGCCGATGGTGTTCTCCGGCCTCCCCTCGCTGGCCGCTCTCTTCTGGTCCTCTCCTATGAGAGGCACAACCAGCATACGCCAAGAGACATCCTCGATCTTTCCGACCTCCGCGGTCGATGTACTTAAGCAAACTGACGGGCCTCAGCAGAGTCATCCTCCTTGGTACGACACCAGTCGAGCTCCACAGTATTTTAGTGACCGGAGAGGAACCCGAAATAAAAACCAGGTAGCTTGCGCAAATCCTAAAATAGAACATTTACAACGTGCTGTTGGTGGTGGTTCTTCTATAGTGGGTGATTGTGACAACGGCTTCTTGCTGTCAACTAGTGGACAAGGCGGAATTCGCTCAGACGTAGAAGTCGAGAGGTTGAGAGAATCCTGTCAAATCCTCTTTGGCAACCCTGTCCAATCAGTCATGACTTCCAACGGCAAGCGCGCTTTTACATTGTCAGCTGGCTTACACAGTAGTGGAATAGACAACTCTTTGAAGTCAGGGTATACTGCAGAGAGTAGTTGCGAGACAAACACTAACCTGTTGGGAGCTCAAATTCGACAAAGATCTACGTCAGCCCGACAATTCCTTTCGTCCTTTAATTCTTCCATTGAGTATACCACTTACTTGGGATGGCATACCCTTAGCAGTGATCTCAGTGAGAAGATCCGCCAAGGTTCAATAAGAGTAAATCGCCATAACACCTTGGAGTACGCGACAATTGACGAAGAAAGAGGACATGGAGATAAGGTACCCTTGCTCAGACGAGTACAGTCTTCAGGATCTACTCAAGGTAACCAAGATAGAAGAGAGAAATAAAATTCTACAGTTATTTCCATATTGGCTCTAACTAAAATTTGTGACCCGTTCAAATTCTGTGCGTCCACTCTTGCTCCAAATTAAGGTTTATACCTAAATATAGTGCTCTCCGTAGCTATAATACTGTAATGAATTAAAAAAAACAAATAAAAGCATATTTTCGTTAGTAAAAGTAGGAGTCCTCTACAAAAGAGCAAATAGTTCTTCGATGCACTTTTTATAATACATTGCTGCGCATTCCTGTTTGAGAGAATTGAACAAAAGGGTGTTTCCAAATTTAACCAACTCTGAAGAATTGCGTACACTTAGTCATATACTCCATAGAAATATTTTATCTGTAGAAGCAACATTGTGATTATTACTGCTGATGTAATGTATATCATTTCACGTACTCGTATACGTGCACTTTGTCAAGAGCTCAACCGCTTAATCCCTGAGATCCATCTTTTCGTAAATATTTGTATGCTAAGGATACATCTAAGCATGTATACGAGAATCGTGGCAAGAAAGCTTCTTGCGCAATGCTATCGTCTATATGATGATCCAATGACGCCACCAAACTTTGAATAGGATTTACCAGTAATATCCTATACCTGAAACGCCCTTATGGTAAATGACGATGTGCACACACTAAGGACACAGTCTCGTTTGTCATTTATTTTATGATAACCGAAATAGTGCAGCGAGAGTATTATTTATTAGCTTTTCCTTCGAGCTACTTTCTCAGCCGTCCTCAAATTTTTGCACAATATTTTTTGAATGACAAGCTGGCGCTCCTGCAAGACACATCGATTTTGTCGTTGTTTAAGGAGCCCCTAACGTTTACATCAATTTATATTTAGGGAAAGTTTTAAGGTCTACCTTATGTTTCTCCTTTTAAATGTCCTATGCATAATTTTACATAACATCCTACGCATAATTCATTTGCATCCGTGCAGATAGTTGGCAGAATTTTCTACGGATAAAATGATTATTGACTTGTAAACGAGGTATTTTTTGATACCGTCAATAGTAAAAACCTACGAATACGGCAGTACCCAAGAAAATGCTCATCTAGATGATCATTTTTGGTAATTTTGTTGAGGTATATATCGAAAGAAAGAAATTATTTGATGGAATATAAATTTTTGGCATGTTGGTAAACACCATCGTTTCTCATACCGCAGAATGCGCTTAATCTAGAATAGCAGAAAATGGAATCCTGTAATAAATAATTGATGTGTAACTTGGTGGAAATGGTCGAACGATGATTTGAAATAGTAATATATAGATACACAAAAAAAGTTTAACTCTTAATCAATCACATATTTCATACGAAACGTGCAAGGTCATAAAAGTTCTTGCCGCAACTATGCTTTGATAGCTCAGATTGCGCTTTGTACATAATTACTTCTTTTTTCCAGGCATCTCATGGGGAGTTGCTGCGTTTTTATTGGTGAACACAGCCTTAGGAGCAGGTGTGCTCAACTACCCGTCGGCTTACGAAAAAGCTGGTGGAATCACTGCTGCAAGCATCCTACAAATTGTACGTTAAAAAACATACATATTATGTTTTATGGGAGATATACGTATGTCCCCATTATGATGAAAAAAATTATTTCCATATATTTCCATTTTGCTCAAGCTATAAGTGAGTTCCATGCTTCTTTTACGACCGTTGCATCGCTTCACGAAAAGGTAATTCGAAAAGTTTAGACGCTGAGGGGAGGCTTTTTTATACTTACATTAATTTATTCAAGTATCCTGTAATCTCAAATCAATCTCTGCTGATATGACATGGATACTTAAAACGTATGATTAGGATAACTGTAAGCCTATTTCTGTCGAACGTCTTACAATCAGTTAAAAAAAGCGTGGTTCTTTTTGTTCAGTTGAGATAAGCTTTTTTGGTGTTTTTGACATTGCCGCGCCCTTTACAGCTGAAATCTTACACCAATGTACTTCTTAAACGTACTGTTTCATTTTTAATCTCCAACATAATGACGCAATGACCTAAGCCGTTGAGTTCACACCAATTTAAGGTACCATGAACGAATAATGCAAGACGGCCTCGACTGGCGAGAGAGGGTAGACCGATCAAAAAAGTAGTTATTAATTCGATGTCAATTGATCTTAATATTAGCGCAAAGTAGTGTTAAGCCTAATACCTACTCATGAACCGCAGTTCGATTTCCGTCAAAGATGTTGCGCTATTTAGGGTTGATTTCTTTGGTTGGTCGAGAAAATAAAATTGGAACAAATTGAAATTTAGTAGAAGCGTTCGCTTGGAAGAATGCCCTCCTCCTGTAAGGTAGTAATTTGCGTTAACACCAGCTAGAGTATACTTTCCCCTTATCTCATCAGTAAATATCTCATCTCTAAATTAATAACAGGTGATGATGTTTTCGCTGGGTGCCACGATGATGGTTTTGGCGTATTGTTCGGATGTCAACGGAGACAGCACATACCACGACGTGCTTCTCTCCACAGTGGGTCGTAAGGCGCAGCAGTTGGCAGCGTGTTCTATTTTGATTACATGTTATGGAGTGTCAATTACATTCTTTATCATCATAGGTGATCAATATGACCGATGTAAGTTTTTTTATATTTCCAAATTACGTAATTAGCATAGTTGCGGTTTAAATTTTTTTCCTATATCTATTCATGAGTTTTAATAAAACAGCGTGGCCACAACACTACAGAAGCCATGACCATAACATTTTGTACCGTCAGCTATTGCTACGACTGAAACAAATGAGACCCAATCAATGTAATATAATGCCTTTGCTTGAAGTTAACGTTCTTACAATTGAAAGGGCTGGTGACAGCTCGAAAGCTAAGTGTGCTGTAAATCGCTATAACCGTTTACACATATTTTATTTTCAGTATTCATGTCACTGTTTGGTGACGGCTTTTGTCACAACTGGTATCTTTCCCGCGAATTTACCATAGCCATCACAGCAACCATCTTCATTCTGCCAATCTGTTATTTTCAGCGACTAGACTTCCTAAAATACGCCAGGTAATGAACATTATCGGTGTCTTGATACACCCAGACACTTTATTATAGGTTTTATTGTGATGTTCTGTTTAAAAGCAACGCGCTCTTCTAATCAGCATCTTAAATACATTCGTTTCAGCTCTCTGGGTATATTCGCAATGTTGTATCCAGTGTTCCTCACTGCCTACGTCTACTACACGCAAGACATACAACCAGATTTTAGGGAACCTGCATCTCTTACGTAAGTGTTACTTTAAGAATTCGGACGTCGGACGTGTTTAATATCAACTTTCAATTTAGTTTAGTCACCTATAAGAGAACTTGTTTCCTTTTGTCAAGTTACTTAGAATTTTTTGCTCTCGAGAGTCTAATATATTTGGACATCTGTTAAATACATACTCGCTAAAAAACTATTACTAAAAAACTACTAAAAACCACTATATATGTTGAGTAGTTATAAACCCATGTGTAAATTATGTTTTTGTATATATAATTAAGAACATACATTAAAATTTTCATCAGTATTGCGGCGTGCAACAGGCACGTGCTTGTGGAGCATTACTTTTTATTAACGTATTTTTTGCTATCTCATTACGATACAAAAAAATGCCAAACTGTTCTCACAACAAAGATTACTAGATCTGTATTGGTTTACTCTTTATTTGCAGGTCTAATGAGGGCTGGATGGACCTATTGTCTATCGTTCCAGTGACATGCTTTGCGTACCAGACGCATGAAGTTCTAGTACCTATTTACTGCAATATGAGGAAGCGGAACGCAACCTCACTCGTTAAAGCTACTAGCACCTGTATGGCTACCCTCTTTGTAATCTATTCCGCCATGGGCACCTTTGGGTTCCTTGCTTTCGGAAAAACCGTCAAGCCCGACATCATGCAAATGTTTGATGGACAAAGACCTGAGGTTCTTCTTGGTAATGCACTTCTGTTACACTTCTGTTATATGAGGAGCATATTATTTACATCTATAGTAATATAAGTAATAAAAGTAATAACAGTAATAGTAATTTGGATGGAAACGAACGGCGATCATTCAATTTTAAATCCCTTATTGATTATCCAACATATCAAAGACTAATGACGCGTGCACCCGGGCAAAAATTCTGTTTTGTGGCCGCGTGAGGTTTAATGTCATGAAGCGAAGACATTCGGTGCTAAAGCCAACGGCATGTACCGTACGTGAAAAAGCATAGTGTCAATATGTTCAAAACGATTCTATATTTTGCATCTCATATCATTTTTACCAACACACCAGAGCCTGAATGGTAGTTTGTTGAGTTAGCTAACCGAGTGTCTCTGCAGAAACTGTTATTTGTCCTGTCTTAGAAGAGAAAAAAGTACTTAACTGATAGACCAGAAGCCTTAACTTCCATCTTCAATCAGCATTACTTGGCTCTTAGTGATTTTTATCTGATTACACTAAATAATATTATGATATTATGATATTAATATTATGATAATCTATGTAAAATGTATAATGGTATATGTGTATCGCAGGTATCGCAGCACTGATTATCAAGATGATTACCTCGTATCCACTTCTAGTGATTTGTGGTCGAGGGGCTTTTGATGGCCTATACGCTGAAATCTGCCGTATACCGACCGAGGAGTTTATTCTTCACGAAAAACGTCGGAGAATTATTATTACCACGCTATGGTTTATCTCCACGGTAATCTTGGCCGTCAGCCTGTCAAATATTGGAGTTGTCATTGAAATGCTTGGCTGCCTTGCTTGCGCAAACATCTTTGTATTTCCAGGTAATGTTGACCTATAAGTTGTTTTGTATTTAAAAAGTGTTAAAATGTATCAGAATAATGAGAGAAAAAATTGTGTCAGAAGTATTTGTTTTTAAGATGTTTCAGCACTAGATGCCGTTAGAACGGTAATTTATTAGATAGCATTATGAGCATAGAATAAGCTTCAAAACTATGTATAAATTCAATTTCCAATAGAAACTTTTCCTGCGGCAATAGGTTAAGGCTACATAAATTCCTATAGTATAAAGGTAGTCTATTGGAGTTGATTGAGTTCTTTGAAGAGATTCAAAATATAAATATAATTCTGTACACAATTCATAATATGACTGAAGTCAAAAAATGAAACGGGCCATGTATCGCCAAGTTTTGTATCCAAATGGCAGAACGTAAATTTGGGTTCTTAGGAGTTCACGATAGTTTTTAGCAAAGATTATTTTTAAATTAATAGTACAGACTTATACATGTTATAGTCTGATACAAATGTTTTTTTTTCCTTTTAAGCTTTTGTTAGTTGCAGCCAAGGAATAGATTTGTAGGAAGTTTTATTTCTGACGTTGCCTTTGAAAATGTGTGGCTTCAAAGCTATGCTATCAGCACGCAACTAAAACATAATATTCAGGCACTATATGTCTCTAATTTATGAATCATCATTAGGTCAAACGACGACACCTAATTAGTAATTTGACACCTATTTATATATAACCTAATAGGGAACAGTCTATGCCGCGTAATCGAAGGGCTTTTTTAGGCGGTCTTTACTCCAGTCATCATTCAGTCATGCGCTAAGTTATGTCGTTGACTCATTTGAGTCTCACGAAAAAAAAGGTTATAGCAGGAATGGTGCAAGCACATACAATGGTTATTGGTCGTAAACCGAACGAGAATGCTGAAATACGATCGAATAGCCGCAACAAAAACAGCTAAAAGTGTCCAACTGTGTACATTTTTAATCTTCTTTACCTTCAGGGCCGGTTCGGCAATATGTGCTAAGTGATTTTTGTTCTTTGAGAAACCTAACACGTATAACGGATGAGGAAAGATAACTAAGGACTCTATTTATCCATTGGTGCGTCTACGTATACTATTTGAATTGCGAGGCTATGCCTTTTTGTGGAACAAGTGTTCTCAGAGTCGCTTGGAAATTAAAATTAAGGTTGTTTTTAAAGAGTACATGTGGGTGGAACCAGAAAATATTTATCAAACTAACGATTGTGCTATTTTCTCTCCATTATTACGTGTATTACGACGTTTTTGGACCCAGGTTCGAAGGTTGATGAATCTTTTATTTTGTTTCACGATTTGATAACGAGCAGTTACATTGCCTATACCTTGATTTGCAACCGAAACATAAAGCACGACTGTATGCCCTACGCAAAACGGCTTTTATTGCACCCTAATTATATACGGGACAATAATCATGAAGAAAAACTTGGGTAATTACTTTAGGCGTCTTTGAAAAAACAAAAGTCGACGAATTACAGAATGAGGATACTAATAGAACATAATTTAGACCTAAAGTCAATTTCAATTTAGTTAGCCTTACTTATTTAAGGTTACCTTAATTGAGCTAAGTTTAATCGAACTTAACACTATAAGCTCTGTAGCTCTGTCTGCAAGTTTTGCAAAGACAGTCATAGCAGCTTTAAGGTACTATCAAAGCTGCCGTTAGGACGTAGTGACACAACAACAACCGAAATAAACGCTAGGCGGTATTGCTCTTCGCCTGCTGTGTCTCCTTACTGTTGTAAATTTTCCATGTATATCTTTTTTATCGATTAAAATGATTTCTCTAAGAAGCAGAGAGAAGGCTATTCCAGTTTGTTAAGCTAATTTTAGAGAAATATTAACCAGGTTTGGAGTGACCGTCAGAGGCGTAGACGATCCAGTTTTAAGTTCCAGTATTCCGCGGTGGGTTCCTACGTTGCGTGGCCTTCGTTTGGCCGAAAATAATCTAGGTTATTCAACTTTATTAGCTTTAGTTATTAGAAGTATCAATTGTTTTTGGTAAGTTTGTGGCACTCAGAATCTCATCCCGTGCTCTCTCATCACATTTTTTCTCCTCATTAGTTTTCCTTCTTTAAAAATATTTCTCCCAGTCCCACGCTTCTTGCATTTACTATAACATGCTTCTTTTAAGAATACTGTAAAGTTTAAATTTACGACACATCAACTTTAGACATCTAAAGACTGTAGAACAACATGTATGTGCACAATGTGTGTAACACTGCAGTATACAATACATGCAGTGCACAATATATGTTGGAGCTAGAAGTGCGATATTTTGTTTCGTTCCAGGCGTCTGTTGCATTGGTGCACAATGTGTGTAACACTGCAGTATACAATACATGCAGTGCACAATATATGTTGGAGCTAAAAGTGCGATATTTTGTTTCGTTCCAGGCGTCTGTTGCATTGGTATGTATTGTAAGCGCGAACAATTTCGTCTTCGTCATCCGAAGTTTATGCTGTGTGCGGGCGTCGCGATGGTTGCTATGGGCAGCGTTCTATTTCCTCTCGTTCTGTATAAGTCTATTAATGAATGGACTAATGGATCTGGGCACCATCTGCTTTGTATCCATTAAATCTGCCTGTGTTACACGATCCTCTCTCCAGGATTTTGCATCGGTTTTTCAACTCACCTCCATCCTAAGTACATCATTGTAATCTTTCAAAGTATATATATAGGTGCATTCGCCGAAAAAGTATTTTAGTTAAACTTAAAGTCTGAACTACGTCTATTGGCTGCAAAAATGAAATTTCGAAGCAATTTTTTTTACCGATTTGATAAGCTCCCTGACGCTGTTCATTTCGACTGTCGATTCCAGTCATGTAGTACTGTTTGTTATAGCATCTCAGAACAAAAAACAAGGTGTATTTTGCCATTGCTTAAAGCACTGAGTGTCATGTTACAAAACTATAGCACAAGATCAGAACAAAGTCTGCGACGTATGAATTTTGCTACTAATTTCTAGTAAACGTGAGCAAAAACATCCACCAAATGTAGAACACAAGCAAATTATAAGCAGGCGTAGCATTACAAACGTTTGGTTGATCTAAGTCAATATTATGAATTTGGATGATTAATATGGTTCAATATACGGTCCATCGTTAGCACGCTGAAAAACTAACAATTAAATTCCCATTAATAAGGCCACCGCTGAAGCTAAATATCAAGAAGTTGCGTCAAAAGACCGATACATTTATTGACCTTTCAGGGTGCGGTCATGAGGATGGGTAAAAGCTCTATAAACAACTGAATACATTAGCCTATAATGGACCGTACAATTTTGTCCTGCACCTGAGATTGCTGATACAACAGCACGGGTTCTCTTTCATTTTGAATTTTATGACTGAACTTCGTTTGTTTTAGAAGCAGCGGAGGTCTATCTTCAAGCCAATTCTCGGTTTTAGACGAGGCTCTCTTGCTTTTTACTAAAATTGTAAGTGGCTTTCCTACAGTTGAATCTCCTAATCTTTCACTAAAGTTAGATAAGACGCTTAATGTATGATGTTTGGTCACAGAGCATATATTTAGTATTAGCTCTAAGCTCCAACAATGATTTATGGTATACATGGTATAATATTATTATGATAAGCTCATATTTACTCTTAGAGGAACGTGCATAATGTAGCAAACAGGATCGCCTTGGTGGCTTCTTTGTGCCTTTCTTTGTACCTGTCAGCTGTGAAGATGCATTTTTGTTTCAATAAAAGGGTTGCTTAGATGCTCAGTTTTAACTATACTAATTTTGGGGTATGATGCGATTAATGTGTGAGCCGAAGCAGGATTGCTTAGTTTATCGCGGAAGGTAACATGACTGACATTGATAAAAGGCGTTCAAATGGTTGATACGAAAAATACACCAGAATAAATCATGAAAATTACTGAAGTCATCGTGTTTTATACAGAATAAAAATACCTATATACAACAATTATTAAAAAAGAATCAAAAAATATATATTGAATTTGATCTTTGAATTTGAAAAGTGTAGAAAAAAATTGTGCTCATTAGTTTTTTTTTTTCTCGAGCTCCTATTGTATAGCATATTTCACGTTGAGCTCTTGCTGTAAAAAAATCAGGTTTATGTAAATATAACAGTGTATCAAAGACACAAGATGAACATTATATAGACGTGGCACATCGTCTGACGATGAAGTGTGAATAGCAAAGCTTCACACGTTGAAGGGACTAAAAACTTACGACATTCTTTTAAACAACTATAAGCTTTAAATGTTCTGTGACAATCCCGCATAATGAAAGTATGTACCGGAGTTCAAGGTAATACGCAAATCTATTCTGCCCTAGCAGATGAGACTTGTTAGCCCATTTATATAATTGTCTTTATTATTAAGAAATATCCATGAACATGGTAATTAAGCAAACCTAATATCACTGATTTGTTTGATATCTCTGTTATAAAATTAAAGTGTCAATTGAGCCGCTTGAACAAGTTTCTTTGACAACGTTCTACAAAACGGCCGCTACTGTTCGGCTCTTGCAGTTTCTGAGAACGAGGACAAGAAGCTTTTCCCCTCTTTTTCGTTACACCCCGTTAGTTCACTACCGAGTAACAAGGAATACAAAAAGAATTTATTTATTTGTGATAACATTAGCTGTCGTAGTAATCTTGGTTAAGGATTGCAAGTAGTGGGTAGATTAATTGTTGGAAGACTTCCATCATCGCATTTCTGGATGCTTCTGAGGAATCCCTAAATTCAGTCGCTACTGAAGGATGGTCACGTCGATTATGCCGAGATGACCCTCAGTGGCAGTCTTTGTTTGGTACCATACCTGCTTTTTGAATCTTACTTTTCGTGTGCTTCTGCATTTAAATTGCTATCGGACTGTATTCCTGGTGTTGTGTTACACTAGGTTTCACCGAATCGCTTAATTTTTAAGAGGAAATAAAAAAAAATTTTGTCAGCCTGATATGACTTGTTTGTTCAGAACAACCTTGAGTATCAAGCACATTCAGTAGTATTAGTTACGAATGTACTGCTTGTAAAATATTTTCCATGTTGTGTAATACATTTCGTTATTTAAATCGTGTATTATTATTGTGTCTGTAAAGCACTATGTTACTGATCATTTTTAGTATCTAATAAATAATCTAACTGATAAGTAATCAAAAGAATAAGGGAATTCCCAATGCTAATAACTATCATTGTTCATATGTAACAATAATCTCCCTGCACTGCAGCGAGTCTCTGGTTCTTGAATCACTCTTGTTGTAAAAATTATTTTGTAATTTATTGTTGAAGCAAAGAAATTATTTATGGGTGACTTTTTGACTATGGGTGGTTTCGTAAAGCTTGCATAAGGCACTTGAAAACAAAATTTAATGAGAACTGGTTACACAGGCTTTACGTCAAGCTAAATGCCCTAAGAGGTTGGTAATGTTGTTCTTGGTAAAATATGCAGTTGCTGATCTATTCAACAAGTACTATACGAATTGCATCTCTTATAATGATGCGCTGAAACTATATTATGGAGCAAAACCTTTTTCCCAATGTAACTGTACAAATGGTGTTTTTACTCAACTAACCCTGACAGTTTACTATGGATGTATAATTTCTTGACTTAGATCATCATTGTGTGCGGGATTTCCAGAAATGCCATGGGAGTCCTGCCACTGTACAACACCAAGATCTAATAAACACTAATAACAAACAAAACCTTTCGCCACCGTTTTTCTCTAAGACAATTTCATACGACATAATGTTTTATAAATACGCTCCCGATCTGAATGTCATTCTCAAAAGCCCGTATCAGACTTATACCTTCTTGATATCTAGAAGAACATTTTTAAATTAATGCCTGTAATTCAGAGGGGTTATGTATTCGCTTATATGAAGTGCTTTTATACTTGTTGATAATATGTTCACCACTAACAACCGATCGAACTTTCAATAACCTGCCGCTCATTGCCATGGAGCTTTTATGAACGATAGGTAAAAGAGTGATATATTTTTATGATATATTTTTAAGTTCCAAGCGGTTAGTAGATTGCGTTACTTCTAATATTATTTATTTGTCTTTCATTATACAGTGAAAAATTGGCACTAAATTCCAACTTGACATAACATACTAGTAACATTAGTAAACTTTTGTAAATGCCTGTATCTGACATTGAATACCAGGGTTATATATAAAGACAGCGGACACTATTCGACACTAGCTGAAGCTGCCTTCACGAATTTTGGCAGAGCTAATTTCA
This sequence comes from Tropilaelaps mercedesae, assembly GCA_002081605.1. NCBI lineage: Eukaryota > Metazoa > Arthropoda > Arachnida > Mesostigmata > Laelapidae > Tropilaelaps > Tropilaelaps mercedesae. The sequence continues at coordinate 19,734 of MNPL01009752.1, read as the reverse complement.
TGATTAATTCAATACATTTAAACTTTATTGTTTACACACGTCTTTAGTGGCATATTCGTGCACTAGTACTAACATATTGATTCAGCGTAAGTTCAGCGTAGGTGACATTTTTTACAATTTTATAATTTGGCGTATGAGGTTGTTAGGTATACACTGCACGACAGTCAGGCTAATACATATATATATATATATATATGGAGTGGTTAACGAACAGCCGTTGCGTCCACTACTAAACAGTCTAATTAATTACATGGAAATTGTTGGGGTCCAGATGCGATAATTTTGTTTATTATTATAGTTTGTTTATGCCTCCATTAAGATAAAAGATGTTTCAAAATAATAAAATTTAAAATTAGTTGTCACTCACATGGAAGGCATTAAAAAATTAAATACTTTTCAAAAGAGCATTTTTATTATTTGCGTATTCGAATGTATGGTTCTTGATAAAACTTTTCATAAACAATTAACAAAAATCTCAACCGCCAGTAGTTTTATGAATCCCTAAAGTTTTTGTATTTTCTAGAAATACTTTTCATATATAAGCTACAAATTAATCTACTAGTAATGTAGTTAAAATGCGTATATGCCAGTATATTAATCTAAAATCTGATGTTGGGCAATTAATTTTATATGTAGGTACAAAACACTATCACTGCCGTCGTATTTAATATGTCTCCTAAATGAGGGTAAGATATCTACAAGCTCTGGAAGTTCAAACTCTTCCACATTTTTGGTAACATCACTATTAGTGTTAATATAATTGCTACCCTGGAATTTCGTTGTTCTGCAGAGAATATTTAAAATAGTTGTAATTAAATTAATAGCTTTAATTTCTGAGGCGTTAATGCAAGGAATTTGGTATTTGTACTAGTTTACAATTTTTTAGTTCACCGTTGTATGTATTTAGCATTGGAGTTGATTTTGTAAAGTAAATATATGTCATCGGCGAGAGAGACTAAGTGGGTTTTGCTAGTAGATAGTAAAGAGTTGAATAGTATTTGTAATAGGCAAAAGACCTTTTTTAGGAGAATAGAGAATCTTTTTATATTCTAAATGAACATATTCGGTCGCAAATTGAAATTTTGATTTACATTTTATTTTACTTACCAGTTGCACATCAGCAGCAGATCTTATTGTAGATGAATTTTATATTACGGGATGTTATCGAGTTAAATGGAATCAAGCCCGGCAATGAATATTATTACGTCCAATGGAAATTTGTTATCTTTTTATTTGCTAGTCTTACTTTGCACTTGATAAGTTATACAAACTTTTAGAAAAGTTTATTTTAATAGTACCTTCTTCACCTTAGCTAAAGGCTAAACAGATAGCTGAAGCCTGATTAATCAGTAAAAGCAGCGAAAACAGGGATAGATATCTATAGCGTGTATTAAAAAAGCTAAGACAGTGCTATACTCGCCCGCAGCTTATATAGAACACAATTTCATCGCAGATTGTTCTTTAAATGGACTTAATGTTGGCTATCACCACTGAAAAAATAAAGAATCTCCAGTAAAAACCTATTTAGATCTTAAGTGTATTAATAGTTTTACGAAGCACGTTGCTATGTCTTCCTATGGTTGAAAAAAGGAGGTCACAAAATCGTAAAAGGTATGAGGTTAAGACATTCCGCTTTGGGCACATAAAAGAAAGATTCATTCATTTCACTGGACGCGTGTGCTCGCTAAATGCATATGACCTAGTTAATGCTCGCACGTCGACATCTAAGTTAAAATGTTTCCGTACGGACAGACTTACCATATGAGATGTGAGCGAAAAATATAACAAAAGCAGGGAGAATTCGTTTGACAATTCACGAACATGTCGCAGTAACAAACCATGGTAAATAGTCGCATGCAAATAAAATGGCTTCCTTAATATTAGATTCCTCAGCTCGCGAAATTTTTAGGGATGGTAAATAGTGGGTTTCTCAAGGCTAGCACAAGCCTTAGTGCTCTAACTCACGAAGCAGCAATTATCCATAATTCAGTGCTTTGTTGCACAGAATTTTCAAGCTGATTAATAAATTTACGCTTGCCCTTGTCCCCTGTTGGTTATCTAGGCCCACTGTGGATATAAATAGTCGAAGGGAGAAAATTCAATTTAACCAATAAAGACTACTTTATAAATGTATTAATAATTTGTGTTACAGTCTACCAGTTTACCGTCTAAATCAGCTTTTACGCTAGTTCTATGGTATTTCTTCTTGTACTCTTTTTTTTGAAACGTTAATCAAAGTTCACTATGTTTCCTAGAATAGTGCTGTCTTTACCAGTCCTTTTACTATACTGACCCACCCTTTAAGCTTTTTCAAATTTCCTCTTAAGTGAACGATGTAGTTTTTGTAAAACAGCTCTCCTTTTCTCAGCTGGTATCGGCTTAGATCTGATGTTAATTTGAGACCCTGCACGTAGGCCGCGTTAATCTCGCTTACTTAGGTACAATAATACTGAGAATTCTAAAGAACTATCATTTTATCGATCGACCGACGCTTTTTACACAAATTCTGTAGGACTATTAACTGACTGTGTTCCTGGCTTATTAGAAATTGCTGAAGATGATGGCCAAGTGGCTCAATGACTTTTGGAATAGTAAAAGTGGCTCAGTCATGTTTTACTTCTGTTTGTAGCTATCGCAGGATAATGATCGAAGAACTGTCACCTACAGTCGGTGGTCAAATTTTTCATTTTTTATAGTATCTATTGTAGAGTAATGACCAAGGAGCTGTCATCCACAGTTCTAGTATAGGGTAAAAGTATAGAGATCAAAAGCGGTCTGGTTTTATACAATCGTTCCAGACATCGTTTTTATTGGGTTCTTTCTCGAACAACCTTATCTGTAGATGCAAACGTTAAGGGCTATTTTGGTTGTTATCATCTTGTGGAAAAGTAGAGGTTTAGGGTATTTTTTAACGCAGTATGCATCTTATCTGTTTCTCAAGTAGGCGTACCAATTTTGAATTTCGAACGCAGCCAAACTACGACAGTTTGTCACAAGGTCGTGCCAATTTAATTTGCTGTTGATACAGGAGAGTGTATCAATGACGTGTAAGATTCACTGGTCAATTATTTTATCACCATTTTCAGACGCGTTCCGCGTCACTGCGTCTCGCGCAGTCGTGTCGTACCGATGTTTTGTGGCTTCGTTTTCTACTACCGACGGATGCATAGCATCAAGCAGAAAAGAATCTTCAGAAAAGAGGGAAGACTTTTAGAAAAGTCTAACCGTCTTATTCAGTACGTAAAATTGTCTTTATTAGGCCTGTTTAGAATAAGGCGCCTTTAACATTAAAGTTCTTGTTCAGTATAAAATGGGTAAATTCAAGCGCTCCATGATTTTAAAACGGGAGTTTTGTCCAAAGGCATAACTAACCCATAGTGCCCAATTCAGTATGTTTTCCTACTGTCACTTATGATCACTACGCAGATTTCAAGTGAGATTTTTAAACCAGCGAGATTGACTTAGAAAGATGCGGCCAGAATCGGCTTGACTATGTTTTTCCGCACGTATAGTGCCCTATACTCAAGCATAATCAGCAAGCGTATTAATACAATTCACAACAAAGTTTTAATTACGATGTATCGTTATGTCACATGTGCCCAATCGGACACTAAGCGTAAATGAGCTAGCTGTAGACTGAAGCTGCCTTTATAACAAAGTAATGCAACAAGCAGTACCGTGGACATTCAATGCTGGCTGACGGTCAGCCAAAGTATTCCCAAAAATCCCCAATTAGAAATAAAACCCCTGTTCAACGAACAGAAAAACGCGTCGCACAATAGGCATCTCCACCTTCGCTTCTATTAACTCACCCAGATTTGAATCATATTGCATAGACCCTCTCAAAACTACATATAAGAACAGTACAACTATCACAGTCAACGTCTTGATGACCAAAGACTTTCACTAGTTTCACCATTAAATTCAATTTGATAAGTCTCATATATAGACTTCTACGCTATCAAACATCGTGACATAATTAATGGCAATTTCTTTAAAAGATTTACTTAGTATTTTTAATATCATATCCAATAATAATATCCAATAATCCAATAAGAATTTTATATTATATCCAATATTCGTATATTTAACATTCGTATATATAGGGACTGTTTTCGCTAAATTGGCTGGATGGAGCGCATTCGCCCCTACAAAATATTTTTTTAGTTTAGTATCAAAACCCTGAGACAGGAATACAATTACTGTAAAAGGCTACGCTCCGTATTTTTGTGACGCTGCACAGCTTTATTCAGGAATAATTCTCTTAGATTTCTAGCACAACACTGCCTTACAATTTCATTTTGTAAATACATTTAAGTATTCTTTAAAAGCAGACCAAAAACCGCGTAGTGACCAAATGCTGCGTAGGTGAAAAAAGTGTAGTTTTTTTCCCATTTCAAATATTTGGTTCACACAATATTGTTGCTGTACAATGTCATTTCAATTTCAGTAACTGTATAGGTTAATGTCCAAGACGGTTTTTAAGTTGTAATTCTCAACGCACTTCTTTAGAGCAGAACTAAATATGTTGAATCTACTGTCAGATATCATAGAAAAACTCTATGTATTTGCTTTAGGACCACGGTATCCATGACGATAGTGGGTTATAAGCGTAAATAAGCTATGGATAGAATCCCTGGTTCTTATGAGGGAATGTGAAAAGGTTTAAAGGCTATTTACCGTGGTAAAGGGACTGGTAAAGACAGCACAAATGAGACATGGTAGACAACGTGTTAAAGAAAAATGAGAGAAGAAGCACCATTAAACTAACATAAAAGCCGAGTTGAGGCAGTAAACTGGTAGACCGTAACGCAAGCTATTGACCGATTTATAAAGTAGTTTATATTGGTTAAACCTCATTTTCTTCCTTCGACTATTTGTTTATACAGCATGCCTAGGCGGCCAACAGAAAACAAGGGCAAGAATAAGAGTGTCAGTAAGGTTGAGCAAATCTGTGCATCAAAGCACTAACATGTGGAGGAAGACGGTCCGCATGAATTTGAAAGGGGTGTTTTATTTACACGCGACTGCTTACCATAGTTTTCTAATGGGACATATCCGTGAATCATCGAACGAATTCTCACCCCTTTTATAACATTTTCGATTACGTTTTATATATTATAAATAATAAGCTGCCCATACGAAAATATGTTAAATTTAGCGTCGCCGTGTGGACATTAACTAGATTATTCTGCGTACTTTATTTAGCGAGGACACGCGTCAATTAAACGAGACCTTAAGCGATACTGCTCCGTGTCTCTTTCTTTTCTTCAGAGTTGAAGGACAAATCCCCGTAGACACCAGGCTTCACATCTAAGTATGCCTGGTAGTGTCAGACTCTTACCGACTAAACCCCAAATTGAATTGATAATAACTTGGGACACTAACCAGAACTGTTTATACGAATGCTTCAGTCAATGTCAGCCTTATTCTATCTCTTGATTTGTCCTCTGTAGAGACTCTTCGCGAAATCCTCCTCTACCGCCGTTTTCTATATTAGTGCCGGAATTCTAGCTCTCCAAAGGCGGTCCTTTTCCCTAACTTTTTTTTAGCTAGGTTCTGTCCCTTCAACCAATTCTTTGGTTTTGCATAAGTAAGTTATACAAGATGGTATTCCGTCGCGTATAGCTCTTAAGTTCCACGTCTGCTGCCCACTGGCTTATGTCATCTACTGTTTCGCAGAGCGCTAGTGTGTGTAGAGCATCATCCTCCTGTCCAGCTGTGCATAGAACGCACATATCGGACCCCTGCATATAGCGAACGTGATGTGTCTCCAGTAAAATGACTTGGCCTCATACCCTTTAGGCCAAAGATCGAAGATTGGACTGATAGATTAATCTTAAGCATAATGAATAGACCTGGTCTCTTGGTGAATATCCAAAGGAGGTAAGGCTAACGAGTGGGGATTTAGCGAAATTATAATCGATTTAAATCGCAGTCGATGCAATGTAAAACATAAAAAGAGCGCAAGCATCGAGCCTTCGACATTGAATACTTTACATTTAATCCGTATGAACCCTGAACGGCCTCCTATCATTTTCGGAGAAAGTAATCTTATTGGTATTGATAGGGGTAGGTAGATTCTAACATATAGAACAAAATGAACACTTTAGGGAAGAATGTTTATTATTCATTTAGCATCGAAAGCGTGAACTGCTAGAAGGTAAAAAGTTTTTAAAGTACCCACGAATTGAAAAACCCAATTGTCCGTTTCCGTTAGCTGTTACACCTTTTACGGAGCAACAAAAGATAAAGCCTAAAAGGAGGCTCATTATAAAAAAGTTTCTTAAGATGCTTTTTCGTGTGCATCAAAATGTTCGATCATTCGAAGTTTCGGCAATGTGTGCCAGACAGTGGACGATTTGCTGAAATTAGCTTTTTCGTAGCTCAATAATTTATCTGTTATTACAGTGCAACGCGAATTCGGTTTAGATAAGAGAAAACAAGCGTTTGAGAAAATAGAACAAGGATAAAACTTCATCCTTTAAGTACTGTTTAGACTTTCCCTTACTGCTCACCACTACCTGTATTTTTATTATTTTTTGCTTTCTGATCTTTTCCTGTATTCAGATCAATTAACTCATCCTTGTTTTCGGCTAACATAGCAGCACAGCCGGTTAGGTCAGCAAATAGAATATATTTAATAATAATATCTTGGAAAACAAAAGCTGAAGTCCAATAAAAACAAAGAAATGTATTAATTTATTTATTGATTTCTTAGCAAAAATTGCAACTGGACGAGACACGTAGGTGCACGAGTTCGATCTCTGCCGTTGCTCATTAATATTCATGGGGTATACCAAAGCAATGCTGACACGGTACCGTTAAAATATGAGTAATGCTTGGACCCGAGAAGAGGGGCTTGTCTATTAAAAGCATATGCAGTAGTTAACCATTGGAAGTCAAATTTTTATTTGTTTATTTTTGTTCACTAATTTGCCCACATAACCTGCCGTCCTTACGCGTCAGCCTTCTAAGTTTCTTGTCAGCATGCCCGTAATAGCGGAGTTTCTCAAATTAAGTTTAAATGAGATCTCCATATTTCTATGACGGAAGTTTTGCGCTTTAATTACAAATTTATTGTATGTTGAGGCTAAGTTATATTTGGAATCGAAACTGATAACAGCTTATACCATATATACGGTAAGTTGTACAATTTCATCATGTTTCCGCCTCTCATATTTAGTATCTCCACGGTTAAAACACTGTATCTTTGTCTATATTTTTATGATACATGGTCGCTTTAACATTTATAGTTCTCCAGTTTACTCAGCATTTCTCTAATGAAGTACAGGTGAGTTAGTTCTACCATTTGCTTGTTGCCAGCGAAATGGAGTTAACAAAAATTGTATACAAGAATGGCTATTTATTAGTTGACATATAACTGTTACTTTCTTGCTTTTCGAGGCTACTTAACGTCACAAGGTTTAGTATAAACGACGCTTAATTATTTAGCTCAACTATTCTGATGTTTCAATCCCTTCCGATCTGGTGTGTTTCTTTTGGCTGATCAACTCTGACCAATTTTTCAGCAACGTTAAACCAGCACTCATATTCCACTTCGTCCGGCGTAGTATCACAGTGATAGTGCCCTCCTGCCCCATGCGTGCTGAAGCAATGGGTATGATCTATCCGCAAATCCCAGCCCTACAGAGAGAACAAATTGTGATACAGCTTTTCAAAGCATCTACTTTTTGAAATACTACACGAACGCCTTTGAACCCTCATAAAAATATGAAAAAAGTCAAGAAAACATACCGGGTCGCACGAAGACATGACCGAAAGACAGATTAGTGGTGCCCGGAATTCGAAATAGTGTAGCCATTTGTCCACATCTTCATCGCTGGTCAACGCAGTTTTAGAGAAAGCTGGCTGAAAACGAAAATCGGGTATGTAAACATTTTTAAAGGACTATCATTACCTTATAAAAATATTCTAGAGCCTACTGTGGCCGACCGGTTGTTCATTAAAGGGTAAGGTCTCTACTTATTAGATAAAGAACCTACGTGGATACAAACAAGTCCCGTTCTCGTAGTAGCGAGGCAGTAACGAATTCTCTTAGGTTGGAAAAACGTTTTGCGTTAAAAGAACATATACTCTAGATTATGGCCAGCTTTCGTTTATTCTTCCAAACAATTAGCAGATTGTCATCTTGAATAAATTAGCTCAAGCTCACTTTCAAATTAACTTACCTATACAGGGTTCATAACGATATAATGCGGGCTTCAATATGCGGAATCTCAAAATGGTTACGAAAGTTTTAGGTTAATATGGTTCAGTATAACATTTAATACATTGTACTGCATTGGTTGTATTCATCCTCAAAAAATTACAGAAAATGTTTTGGAACAAGGGCGCAAGGCTCATACGCATCATTAAAAGTACTGAGGTTACAGCCATTATTGTTCCCGTCATACTGCGGACTTTAATCGTTGTGCAGGCCACTTAATATTTTTAGCAGTAAAACCTAGTTTGTAGCATTCTTGACGAAAGCCTAGATATAAGTTGTTGTCGAGAACATAATTCCGAAGCATCGGCCCCTTTTACCCGCTTCTAGCTTTACTTTCGCTAGAGTAAATGGGTATCTGGTTATCCGCAGGGGTAGACAAAATCGTGCATAAAGCTGTTACTCAAGGTTTGTTATATACCAAATCGTGTGGGGATCACAAGATAAGGAAGTATTAATGCGAAAAATACTTAAATCACTATACTTCGGAGGGAAATGAATACTATTATTCTAGCTAAAGTCTTTTGATAAAAACGGTACAAAAATGGGGCTACACGCGGCAAGACTGCCACAGCCAGTAATTGTACCCTATGCGTTCTTCGCATTGATAGGCATATAAAAGTGCCAAGAAAATATGAGTTACGGCAAAAAATCTATATTCATACCTAAAACATAGGCAATTGGTTTGAGCATATCTCGTGATAAACTGAGCCTGTGTATAGTTCATACCATGATGTGCAGCTTGGCCTTTCCTTTGGATATTAGGAATACTCCTCCCAATCCTACAGGCTTATCCGGTCCAAAAGTCTCTAAAAGGATTTTCCGGATTGCGGTTGTCAGGTTGTCCGATCCAGTTCGTCTTTTCAGTCGAAGTCGGAGAGCCTAGAAATAATTAAACGTACCAAAATAGATATTAGGTTCGATACTTATCCTCCCGTTGTAATATAATAGTCAAATCTAATCAAAGCTATCCGCAAAAACTAATCAAAACTAATTAGTTTGTGCGGATAGCTGTCTTTAGGCACAAATTAAATCATGCACCAATAAGCAACTGGACTACCCTGTACTTTCGTTGAATTCATGTTGCGCAGTAGATTCCACCCTGTAGGTGTGTTTTCCCATCAGGATATTCTAGACTGAAATTGACCCCATCGAATTAAATATTAGATCTGAAAGTCTAATTAGATACTTTGCACTCTCACCTTACCAGGTTTTCCTTGGGAGAGGAAGACGTTGCCCATCAGACAGAAGTCTGCTGTTCCGTTGGGAACCTTTTCCATGAGATGGCTTTTGCCATCCTCACAAATACGCGCATAATGCGTCTCATTTCGAGTTAAACTTCCTGATCCCCCACTGCATTTAATATTTGGCATTAACTAATAAGGAAATTAAACATAAAATAAAATCTTTAATGAAAATTTAACATTTTAGCTGTGCAATATAAATGTGGCTGTCGAAGTTATATTCCAAAGCCGTATATGCAAACATAAGGCAGCTCTAATGTAAGGCAAAACTTTGAATTCAGAGGAGTTAATTAATAGAAAAATGTAATTAGTAGGAGAGTAGAATAGAGGCTTTAGGGTAAATTTCTAGGGTTAATTCTAGGGTTCACTTGATCATCCAGGGTCTCCAATTATTTTTTTACAGAAGCAATCTTATGATTTAACGATGCTAACTTTTGATAGGAGAAAAACAAATTTTTCATGAAACGGACAATATCTACTGTGTGTCGACTCGTTCGGAGCCCATGAGTTATGACATCAAAACTTGATTATAGCTGAGTTGAGTTTTTTTATTAACCCAATGTACCTAGGTTTTCATGGGTATATTTTCTACTTTTATGTCCCTTTAAATTAGTAACTGTTTAATAATATGCATAATCAGTGTATTCCAACTGATATGTTTTACATTAGTGAAAATAGTTTGAAAATTGATTAAAATATTAGACTATTAAGTATAGCATGTACTGCACAATAAGTTTATCTGACGCCTATTTTTTAAAATAAAAACCCTGAATGAAGGTGACTCATAAACGTGAAAGATGATAGTAGAGATACTCAATGTTTAATCTTTTCACATTAATAATTTATACATGCTGTAACATCTTAATATGTCTTCATGAGATGTTGATATATCTTCTTAAAATTCGTATAATGAGTAAGTCACATATGCATGGAAATTGTATATGAAGACACGATTTTTATAATTCAGACATGAACACAATATGCATCAAAATGATTTTGTCTCTTTTACGAAACAAATAAGGTAACCTCTGAATTCGTTCCAATAATATGACATGGTCCTGCACCAGCACCCACAAAAAAGCCATCTGGTACGCCTGCTAAAGAAGCCACCTGAAAATGCATTAAGAAGATTGGTTAACAACGTATGCCAGGTACATACGATAAATTACATTATAGTTTACGTATCTACAATACGGTACCTCTTCATAGTTGTAACGTTTTTCAGGTTGCGCCAGTGGAATTAAATATGGCACTCCTAGAAATTAACAAGAATATTGTCCTGTTATATTTAATTTTATCTATATAGCACTAAGCTATACATTTTATATGAACGCCTTTACTTAGTATCTATTGAAACTTAGAAGCTTTTTAGCTGCTACTCAGTCAAATGCTAAAAGTAAAGGGTACTGCGTGAAAAACTGGGAACGCAGATTGTTACATTCGACAACACACGGAATGATGCGGAACGGAAAGATGGCTTGAAAATTTTCAAACTAATTGGGCTAATGTATGGAAGCTTTTGGTGTTATATACATAATGCGTGCGTGCATAATACAACTGGTTCAACCCATGTGAAATCGATCATTTTGATTCTCAATTTGCTTTCTTTAACTATTTTATTTAACTATGATTTATTATGCTATCGCCTCCTCTAATATTTTATCTTACAAAGAACGTCGGGACCTCAAAAATGAAAATACGTTAAATGTTTTACCAAATGTCCTCTCCCGGAAACGGCATTTTAAAGCATCGTATTTGTACCGTGGAGATTTTCGGCGTTTTTGACAAAAGTGTCATGCATGTTTTTGCATGCTTCACGCGTTTGCGTTGGCGGAAATAAACCATGCACAGTCAGAAAAATTTTACAGCCACTTTGAAAAATACGTCAAGACATAGTATTTTTTATACAGTTTTATTTAACAAAAAAATAATGTCAATTTCAATAGGACATAGCTTCTTGCAAAAATTATCATATAAAATGCGTTTTACAGTAATGACCGTCGTAGTTGCGGCGTCTTTATAAAGATGCTTTGTTAAATTTAGAAAGTTTTATAAACGATAATTATGTTTATACATTTTCGTTTGTAAACGCGAAGCAAAAGTATTGATAAATAGAAAACGGGTCAGTTTAAGTCCGTTTATCGAAAATAGTGCTACGGGCTAAGTGCAAAAAAAGGCGCATAACCACAATGTGAACAACGACATAGCGAACCTCTGATGTCAAAAACGGTGACCTGAGCATTCATGGTTTGTCGAACGGGTATCACATCTGACTTTCTAGCTACGCAGCTAGTAGTAGTTTATTTTAAACTCTATTAGCCTAACTCCGTTTAGTTTTTCCCTCCCATTTGATATCCTTTCCAAATCTTAGTACACATTCTGTTCTAGACTCACCACCCTGTTTTGTATTTGAGAGGCAAGTACAATGTGCTTACTTTATTTCTCCTCATCCTTACAAATTCGACAGTTTATGTCATCACTTCCTATCCTTTTTCCACTTCCATCAATATATGGACCTGAGGCACTCAAGGGTGTGTTCAATATTGGACGACTACCACAGTTGGTGGTGTGCTCTCTGTACAATTTTCGATTTAATTCTTAATATCATTGGGACCTCCAGTACGCATTTATAATTTCGTCTATTATATTTTTTTATACGTTTAGCTCTTTTGCTCGCACAATGGGCATGATTGCCCAAACTATCATTTTACTTATCCTTACTTTTATATCAAGATGTTTTAATATTTTATTCTACTTGTCCGATACAAGCCTACCCTCTATATTTTTATATTTTGTTCGTCCGGTTGTCCGTAGCAACCTATAACTTCACATCGTGCAACATCTTTGCGCACCCACAGGTGCGCGAAGTTGCTACACGCCGTAGAAAAAGCCACCCAAATTTCCCTTTAGTAAATAATGCATTCTCCCTTTTTCCACTGGCAGACAAATGCGCAAAAATATATTACTGCGGTTACATGCTTCCGTAAAAATTTAAATCAAACTCTCCAGGCAACCACTTTGCGTCAACGTTTCCCGCAAGGCGTATTAATTCACTGTATAAAAGTCAAGCTTTATGTCCGGGAAAAACATATAGCATTTTATCTTGCCAGTTGCCTACCTAATTGTTTTTATCATTACAGACACATCTTCTATTCAATGTTTCGATCTAAAATCACTCTGCCAGAGTCGCACTATTTGCTGTTCTTTCATTTCCTCTTGTACTAGATTTTTTGATATCCCAATGAACGCGTAGAATATTAGTTCTGGTTGCAATAATAAGAATTTTATTTTCTAGACGATCTTTATCTTCCTGTCTGAGAAATGGCTATTTCTTGTTGCCACTCGATGGAAATCGTCCTTATTAAAATTTCGTTGAACACCACAGCGAGAAAACTATACATAAGGTCACCAACATTTTTCATCATTTTCAAAGTAGGTCCATCTTCCGCACATGCTATTTTTAAATCTTCTTGGATAACAACATTACATCTTCTGTTGTCGTTCCTTATCCGGTAACCCCTTTTTCTTATTTGATTTGGTATTTGATTAAAATTACAAACCAAGTGGTAAAAAAATTCGTCGCTACAAACTCGTGTTGTACTCTGGATGAATTGGAAACGGCGGCCTTGTCAGACGTTAAAAAGATTGAAAATAATTTTTTATTATTTTTCGACTGTTGAGAATCAAATACACAACAAGGACAAGTGCTAGAAATGCAAAGGATGTTGATTCCAATTATATATGTATATTTTTAATATCTATTTGCTTTTGTTTGTACTTTTTGCGTATTCCTACTATATTAGGTCTTTTATAAAGATTTTTTTATAGTTGCCGTGCTTGGTTTTAAATTGTTACAACGCGAAGAATGATAAGATTAAAACATGTCGTTTAAACTTTCCCAAGTTGCAATGATGTGGCATACAATTGCGGAACATGAAATGACGTAAAAAAAGACTGACATTTGGAGAGTGCTTTGGATCATACTTCGGAGAGTGTGAACAAATCGACTTTATAAATATATATCTTGTACTCTCCAGCCAAATTGTTTTGGAATTAAGGTCATTTGTATAAAACAAAAAATTTTCTGACTGTTTGTTACGATTTCTGGTTGTTTTTGCTCTCCATGTTTGTGTTGGATTTATCACCGGGACAAAAAATATGTATTTAGACTATAGATCAATAGAACTAGAATGTTGTGAATTTGGTTTTTCGAACAATGAACACTTTCTCATTCCACTCTTTATAGGACAAGATATTCAAGCCAGAGTTGATTTTTTATGTTTCGAAAAGTTATCAAAATGTGAGCAATTACCGTTCCATATATATATATACATATGATATACGCAAAAATGAAAAAGCAAGACTATATGGAGAATTCAATATAAAACCAGGGATGCGCCTGGTATCAAAACAAAAGCAGAGAATTATACCGTGTTTATACTAAGGAAATCAACGTTTCAGCTTATATTTTCGACACCCTCACAACCTTATACATTCGAATAACAGATGTTTAAAGCAGTATAAACAGGTTTGAAAAATTAATTTGCTTAAACTTTTGCATGTCATTTTGAAATTGAACATGGTCAGCACTTTTAGTTCACCTAAATTACAGTATTCGTGTGTGGCGGAGAGCTTTTTCTGCCACATAATAAAATTTCAAGATTCACTTTGAGAGTTTGATCAAATACCACTCGATAGCCGACTAAAATTGTGTCCTAAGAATTATCTATTTCTATCTACTTTGAGATTCGAACAGGATACGTTGTAGCAAAAAGATTCCTCTATAACATATCAACACTTCAGCATTCATGTCCTATTTTCGCAGCATCATTGTCAAACCAGCTATGAGCGGAAATATCTTTTTAGTAAATTTGACGTTAATCTAGAGGCTAGTCGAATTTAAAAAATAAAAATATATTCAAAGACACTCAAATTATATAGGGTTATAATCAGGGAGGCTTTCAGATCATTTGCCTTATTTCAAGATTTTCAAAACTCTTAAAAAAAAGTATTAAATTGAAAAGGTTGCCATTTTCCTTAACCCAGAATCATATTGTCTAATAGCGCTGAGCTCCTTCTATAATACAAGTATAGAAGGGCATGCTGAAATGTTTTTGGAGGAGTATTGGTTTATGGTTTATTGAAATTGATAACAGTTATCATGTAATTCTAATAGACGAAATGGATCAAATGCTTTGAATTTGTTTTTCTAAAAGCGCATTTAATACTTGTTTCAACAGTGCATCGTCCATCTGCGTCAATATGCATGCTCGATTAAGAACCTGTATGACACTTTTGCCGAAAACGTCAAAAGGGGATCCTATCGCACGAAATCATTTTTTTAGTATTCTTTGCCTAGGTTTTTGATGAAACTCCTAAGGTATATACATTTTTCAGATCCACACTACTGCTTTACAAGATAAAACAATAATAGAGAATACGGAAGAATTAAAATGATTAATTTGGAGTAAATTAGGCCACCACTGATATACACGTACCACCAATATCACAGATACGCGGTAGTCCGGAAAGACCCTCAGCTGCTAGGTGAAACGGTGCCTTTTTTAAATCTGGACAATCTTCAACGGTTACTGAAACCTCGGTAAAAGACTTTTGTAAACCTTCCTGAAGAACTGCAATATAAAATTATAGCAAGTAAGTATATGATGCATGCCGAATTCTACGACTAACCATTCATTACCCTCATTCTATCATACTAGCTATTTTGTTAGCATGAGGTTTTAAAATTTGATTAAACAAATTTTATAATGAATTTGCAAAGTTAAGCCGTGCAGAGATAATTGGATGAGAGACACACCAAACATCAACTCGTTTTTTAAGGTACGTTGCCTCTCCACTTAATAGAAATCACGTGTTTTGTCTACACGTTATAATGACCGAGACAATGAAAGGTATTGCTTTTAATTAATGCAAAAGGTACGGACTACCAGTTGTACGGGTTTTGCATTAACTTGATATGATGTATTCCATTATAAAGCAAGCTATTATAAAGATGAATAAATTTTTCATGTAGCCTTTCTTAATAGCCAGAACATTTTTACGAGTATATCAAACGTGAAAAAATTGTCTCATTCGTTGTGCTGGAGCGTTTTTGGCTATACGAATTATTCAACTGATCATTGTTACAGGTCATAGCATTAAAACCGAATCACCATATTATGTAATACTTCCAAATACTAAGCTGCCTATAAATTATTAGAAGTTATTCTTGTTCAATAATGTTTTATATTATCTTTTATTATTTTTTAATTTATTACAGTTGGACCTGTGTACATACTGCATTCTTTACTTTGAAGCAAAAATAAAGAAATGTATGTTTACAAGTTAAAATATTTTCAAAGAAGGCTGCTATTTATATTACCAAGTTGCTTCAGCTGTGAACGATTTCTAGTAAGTGTAGACGGTAGAATACAGCTACTGGAAAATATATAGACACATGCATGAGGATCATCTAGTATTTTCCCTAATTTAAAGTCCCAATGTGTTGAACATATTCAGAGAGAATTTTCCCTTTGAAAATACTTGTTCCGTTTACCTTTGGCCACATTTTCCAATGGCGGTACGTGGTATTCGTGAATTCTTACGTCCATTGTGTAGAATTCCCACCTGTTAACGTCAAGTATTACTTAGCTTTATAAACATAAGGCTAAAAAAAAGATGCGGGTAATCGTATCTGCAATATAGATATATTTACCTAGACCAGACACATGCATTTCTTACTTTTATCTTATTTTTTAAAATTCAAGAAACACATGATATGAGCGTAATTTGATATTTAAAATGGCCACAAAGAATATATATGGAGAGTAGAAATAAACAGGCATATATTAATATTTTCTTTCGGTAAAGGAGCATTTGACCTTGAATCCACCTGACGATATATATATATATATCCTGACTCTTTGCTTAGCATATCACAGTGGCCGCGTGTGAGCTCATTTGGAGTTTTTCATACAGATGCTGGTAATCTTATTCTCTGACTCATTTTATATTGATATAGTAAATTAATATCCATACATTCACTATATTAATATGAAAAGAACATCGATACATTCATCTCATTATACGAGACTCATAATTTTCCGGGTGTACCTGAAAAAGATGATCTTAATAATAGTGAACGCAAAATAAGTACATAAAGAGTGATCCAAATATTGTGCTTCCACAACAACGGGTTTTAATAAATCTTTCTATATATTTTATACATTATTACTCACGAAAATCTTATTTTAAGTCTGATGAAAGTGAAAAATCACTCATATACGTATGTCTATATAAAGTGTGCTTGAGAAGATAAATATGAGAAATAACTATTATCGTGTATACTCTTTTCAAGAACTAAAAATTGACATTTGGGGCTATTTAATTTTATTTTAGGCTATTTAATTCTTTAATTTTTTTGACACTTTTTACCGAGGACAGTAGTTCGCGTGAAGTTTTCTTCGTGTGGAACCCACATTAGTGCCAACAGAGGTGTAAACAAATTGTCTGGGCTTTCATCTGGGCTAAGGAAGATCCTCATGCGTTTACCGAACAGTCATGAAATCCGTTATAGAGAATCTGGCGTATCCTTTGGTTCGAAAAAAGTTTTTTTCTGTTCTTTTAATGAGACAGTGAGTGGCGATCATTAGCCTGAAATGAGAGTATTTTTTAAGCCGCGACTGGGCAATATTAACGTGAGTGGTACCTGGTTTCAGTACGGTGGCCGCAGAGACTGCATGCACAAATTGTAACATTCGGTCTTGACGATTAGTAAACAAGTATTTATAATTTACATATACGCTGCTGCAGTTCTATGTCCATCCAGCATCTTGACTTGGTGATGAAAGCTTTAATTCAAATATTACTTTTAGATATATTATCACAATTTATAATGAATTTTCACATTACAGATGTGTATGAATTTATAATATTTAGTAGACAAGATTCCGGAGCTCTAGATACGAAGGTGACAGACGAATTGCCAGGAAACTATTTCATTACTACCTCATACTTAAAACATGACGTCTTCTCTGTTTCTCTTGTAGTCATTTTTATAAGTATAATTTGTCTATATATAATTAGAACACCTCAATGGAAAGCACGATGACAATGCTTTGCCGACCAATTGTCACTGTTGCTAATATACGTACACATTTGCAATTCAGTTAACAAAGGGCCCTTATTAGGTTAAAAGCAGGAAACGAGATGATATACAGGCAGAATTTGCGAAGCGTCTTTTGGGTATTTCACGCTACACTCAAGTTTCTCTTCATTAAGAGTCGTTAAAGCCAGTTTTTTAAGTCTTTTTTTGTTTCAACAAAGCTTCAAAGTAGCACCCATGTTCGACTTACCTCGATATCGCCCTTATTGTGCTTTTGTTATCAATAAGATACAACGGCATAAGTAGCGTATTTTTAAATAGAAACGAACTGTAACAGCTCTAAATAGTTCTTACAATTGTTGCTCTATTTAGACCAGAATTAAGGTTACGATCATTAGCAAATATAAAATTGAAGTTATTATTGTTTATGAATTACCTTTTATCAAATGAGACACTTTCCGGAAACAATAGATGACACAATGCAGATAGCGCTCGATTAGTTTTGCTTGATTGCAGAAGCAGCGTGGAAATTTACCAACGGTACACTAACCTGCAGTCTGCAACGAGCAAGAAACAGTACTCTGTAAAAGCCCCTCTATGAGAGTAAGCCGTCACAACGGTGATCTATTATGCTGGACTTTTGGAGAGGAGAAGTACGAGTGGCAGCTCTTAAAGTACAGACAGTAAAGGACTACAGCGCACTGTTGTATGCTTTATAGACGCAGCCAAGAACTTATCTCTAACCATATCTCTAAACTCTTTAGCTATTGCTAAGATGTGGTAAAGGTGCCACTTTATACTAATCATAAGGGATGCCAACTGGTCATGCAACACGAGCTTGTGTAAAAATATAATAATCGGTCATGCTGGGCTCTGCGAAAACTAAGTACTTTTTGCTATTTACTATCTTGCTTCAGCTTCTTGTTGCTTCATGTAGTATGACTAATAATTTTATCTATTTAGATTGTTACGCTAGTTAAGCTGCTGCTCGTGGAAACAACCTAATCGCTTATTGAATTAAAAATGGATGATTCAATTGTACATGAAAAAATAATTCATTGATAACGCGTTTAGTAATGTAGACACGTCTTTATGCTCATGCTTACGCATGTGTTACCCACACTTTGCTGCACGTTAGGCTCTGAGTAACGTGTTTCCTTTGAGACGTATGCACCCGGTACCAACACAAACCAGAATTGTGTTGCTGCTTTTTAATAGAATTAATACAAATTAATTAGTAAATTAATTTGTATTTAATCCAAATTAATCTACATTACACTGCTGATAATAAAATCTTTCAAAGATTTGAAATAAAATAAATCGAAATCAAGTTACTAACTTGAATTTTATTTTTGGAAAATGGTCTGAAAATCATATTCTCTAGGAATTGTAATTCTAGTCATAAATTGTTTGATCACTTCTTCGTAAAACTTAAGCGTTACTGAAATTAATGAAGCTTTGTTTATTCGGTGTACCTATTTTTGGCAAACCAGAGTGCATTAGCCTAAAATCTTCGTTCTTGTTACATTTAAAATGTGTTTGCTTTTAATAAATGAAAAAACTAATATTGAAGCCTCCAACGAGCCCTGAGAAGCTTAGTTTAACCCATATACCATTACTTTCGTGTCAAATATGACAGCTGAGAAAGCAAATGTTTACTTTAATATAAAATGTTCCCAAAAATGCAATTGAAGAAACTAAATTTCGTTTCGTATACAATATATTTGAAATAACGTATGTTATTGCCTGCACTGACAGCTCCATACAATTTTACCTTAGTTCTCCTGCCGCTAGCTCAGCAAGTGTTTGACGTCTTTCATTCAAGGTTCATCTATGTAGACCTATTCAATTCGCTAAACAGACGGAGTGATAACATGTTCGCCAGCATGGTGAGAACAAGAGAAGGTTTAGTGAAACCATATATTAATCCTTCGAGTTGCTCAATGTCATAGAGATACAATCAAAATCAAGGTAGTTGTTATGATCGTTCAATTTCAATTCGTAGTGAATAAATTTGCTCTTTACCTCGAAATTGTTTTAAAATAGAAGATATTTCCCTTCGACTAATTGCCCCTTTTTTATATAGAACTCATGGATTACTATAATAATAATAATAATAATAATAATAATAATAATAATAATAATAATAATTATTATTA
>MNPL01009746.1:38351-53605 GCA_002081605.1 Tropilaelaps mercedesae | reverse complement strand
TATATATATATATTTATATATATATATATATATATCATCGGTCAGAACTCGCCTGAGTTAAAGCATTGCACCTTGGACTTTTTCGTTATTGTGTTGCTGTCTTACTTCGCGTTCGCACCTAGTGTGCTCTCGTTTGCACCTAGTGTGAATGTTCATGTGTGTGTGTGTGTGTATTTGTTCGTCCTTCTTGTGACTTGACGCTATTTGGCACCTCAGTGAGCGATTTCTTCGTACGTGTTCGTCACGATGGACGATGGACATAATGTTTCTCTCTCTATCTCTCCCTACTCTTTACCTCTCCATATCGTCAGAGTGTGCATATGGGACACCTGTTGGTTTGTCTGCGGTGGGAAGGAATGGCTGGGAGTGTGATAAACAGGGCCGAAGAAATGCGCAACCCGCCTTTTGTGCTATCTAGTAAGGCATATACGAGCGCGCGATCTCGAAAAAAATTCGTGCGCGGATGGTATTCGATGTGGAGTCAGCCAGTCTGCAGGTGCCTTTGATGGGGCGTGGGGAGGTAAGAAGAAGAAAAATTGCAGAGTACGAGAAGTCAGCTGAACGTGAGCCTGGAACGGTCCAACGTTCGGAAGCTCTTCATCGTCGAATTGGCATTCGGCTAATGCGGATTTTCGCCTACGACCATGAACTCATGGCGTCATTGCTACACCACGAGGGTTGCGCTTCCGCAAGTTCGTACTGTAGATGTCTACGCAGATGTGGCACAACTAATGAAAGTGGTTGTCCGGGTATTGGTCGAATTGCGTCAGCTCGGACTTCTCCGTTTGTGAAACCAGGCCGTACTTCCCATTTCTTGGGTGTTGATTTCGCTTGAAGAAACCGATCTGAAATCGTGTAGGGGATGGTGGGGAGAGCGAACAAACCGAAAGTCATGAAAAAAATGTCATTAGAAGAATTAGTAAGGTAGGCAAGAACTGTGCTCGACATTTTCTCAAAATGAAACAAGCTGTCATGAAAGTATTACCCGTATAACTGTGTCTATATATGAGCAAATAGTCATAAAATAGTTTCGCGTTATGAAGCGCGAAAAATCAAATACTAAATTTTAATGAGAGGCAGATAGCCCTCAGATAAGTAGCCCATTCGTGGAAACCACACAGAGGTAAGAAATAAACATAGCATTTAAATCTAAAAGGCTGCCCACATTCTCAAGCAATCAGACCATATATACCTAATTAAGCTGAGAGCGGCGTAGGGTTTACGTTACCTTGTATAGGCAGTAGGCAATGATGACTAGGACCAAAATGCCGATAATAACGGCAAGGGCTATCACCCACCATGGGACGCCCTCGGACCTCTGGTAAAGACTCGAGTCTGGATAGGCCTTCGTTTCTGCTTCGGCGAAATCATTGTCCGTCTTCTGCCTAATATCTATAAGTGGATCCAAGCCAATCTCCGCCGATGAGAAGATGCTGACCTGATCCACCCGGGGATAGTCCTGGAAATCGACCAAATGCCATGAGGTATTTAACTCTCCGGTACTCTTTTATATATATATATATAAAGATTTGAGGTTTAGCTATTGCCATTACTGCAACATTATTGCCCTCAGCCGGGTTACATCTGTTTGAATAACACACCGCCGGAGCCTTTGTAAAAATGCTTTTATGACATTTTTGTTTATTTTAGATTGATGTGTATATGCATGGGTGTGTCGTGCAGCAGCATTACAGTGATTGTGATTGCGAGGAAGAAACATGAGAGAGACACCGAGATTTGAAAGAAGCAAAGTTAATAGTTGTAGTTAACGGTTGCGAATGCTGCCGATAACCGACCTCAACGAAAGTGGCGTTCCAGAGTCGCGCCTTGATTGTGATGACAGCATGGCTGTGTTTTTTCAGGTTGGTGACTGCGCAGGAAAAGTCAACGCAGCGCGTGTTCTGTCCGCACTTCATCGTAACGACGTTGAGAACTCGTCCATCGACGCGAATGCTCTCTGCCGGGACAATCTGACGCTTCATGCGGTTATGCGAATATCTCGAAGTCAGAGTATAATTACGCTCGGTTGTCACCTTCCGAGAAATGGAGATCGTCCTGAAAGGTCGGCGAAGCGGCTCAAATTGATTGAGGAACATCTCAGGGTATAAGGAACAAAATAAAGCAAATAGAAGAGCGAAATCAACGAAAGCGACAAAGCGTGTGAGCCATTACGAGACCAGAAAGAGTGATAACTTAAATATTTTTTTGCTTTTGCCGTATCTTAAGTCTCGGACCCTGTTGGTCACTATTATTTTTACTATAATTATATTATTATTATCATCATCATCATAATGATATAACATAATAACTGATAATAACATATTTGTGTAATTTTAGTTGTTAATAGTAAATTCAATTAGGGCACATTTGTATTGATTCAAGAATTTCACTCAAGATTTCCCATAACGTTCGGAAGGAATGTTTGTCTATCTAATATCTGTTTCTTTTTCCTATGGCAAGAAATAGACGTTGCTTTAAATACGCTCCAATGTCACATCCGCGATTTTATCCAAATTCCGTATCCATGTATCACCCGCTCGCAACTCCAGTCCCACTCAGGTAAGCGCAGCAGCGTTGTCTCTATCCAAATATTTTCAAAATGTTTGGATAGAAACACTGTTGTGCACGATGTGTCGCATGACCACCGTCGGACTCACCTGGGGGTAGTTGACTTTTCGATGGGCTCTGAGTAGTCAGCATAGTCATCGTAGTCGTCCTCGGTGGTTGGTCTCTGGGTCGTGGTCGTTGTCGTTCGCCGTCTGACAAATGGGTCTGTCGACTTTTTCTGAGGGACGCGCGCTGTACTTGGCCGAGCTTTCGAAGCGGCTGCCGTCGGGGCCTCCGTAGCAATTAACGGTGCCCGATACGCCTAAACACATCAAGACAACTATATTAGATCGGCGGCAATCATATTGTTATTCCGGTTACCGTATGATCACTTAATAAATGGATTTTATTTCTACGAAAGAGCACGTTTGATTAAGCTGATAAATGTCACTCGACATTGACGTAAGATAACAGGGTACTAGCATTTGACTCTTGTCAACGCCCTCCGTAAAGATGCCGTGGAGCGACACTGGAGTACATTACTGTTAGTACGGCGAACTCGGCGAATGACAAGAAAAACAGACGTCGCACAGCTGACCAAGAAGAAAACACTGACCAAAAGGGAGCTTACCGTAAAGTTCAATGGATCAATCGAGTTCTTCTTGCGCGCCTGACACGAGGTGGTCAGGCCATTAACGACCACCTTGGGCAGTTCGAGAAGGTACAAAAGGTACTTCCCGTTCTTCCGCATGTTCTCCACCTCGAGGGGCCAGCGCAGGTTCACCTCAAACATCGGCACCATGTACGGACCAAAATTGAACACCGAGTACACGTGAATAACCTCACTGCCGATCTCGGCCTCGCTGCGCATGGCTGAAGCGCCGACGACCTTTCCGCCGTACCACACCTGCTCGGGCTTGGCGATGCCCTTGATCTCCAACTCGGCTGCGCGGACGACGTTGATGTGGAACATGAACGGCTCCTGCTCACGGGTGTCAATCGACGACGTCGTCGTGCGCACGAGGAACTTCAGTGTCGCGTTCAGCCCGTCGACGTCCCGCCGCGGTTCGAACTTCAGCAGCAGCTTGGTGAAGTCCCCGTTCTCCATCGGATTCCCGAGGTCGCAGCGGACCAGCGTGTCGTTCACGGTGGAGCAGTCCAGCACGCTCTTCTTGTTAAGTATGACTCGACCGGCGAAGCTGACCTCGGCGGGGTGCTCGACTTCGAGCATGGCGTCGTACGCCGATTCGCCGGTGTTACGCACCGACACGGTCATGTTCATCGTGTCCGAGCCGAGGTAATAGGCCGGCTCGCCCTTCTCCAGCGGCAGGTTCATGTGGGCCTCGGTGTGCAGGGCGGACTCACACAGTTCGTCGTCGCCGCAGTTCTTCTTAAAGTTGGCGTTAATTATGAGCGTACCGAGCTTCTTGTTGAGGATTGGGTACTGGTCGATCCGAAGCACGCGCAGGTGGTCGGCGCGATCAAGGTCGTTGTCAAGGTCGAGCGTTAGCTTAAGCTTCACCGTATTGTGGATGTCGAAGCGGTCGACGAGCATGAGTTGGGCGGTCGTGCATTTGTTGTAGTCCGTCATACTGAAGCGCTCGATGAGTATGTGGGGCGTGGGAGTGTCCTTAGCCTTGCTGAAGATCACGCGCGACCGCTTCTTATTCGGCTGAAACGTCTCGGCTTCGATTTTCTGCACGATGATGAGCTCGCCGGCGCGGTGTTCGAAGTCCGTTGGCGTGGTCAGGCAGACCTGAAATGTGGTGCATACCTCGGAGCTGGACAAGCATCGGGACGCCGTCGGATCAATGGGAAGGATATACTTGAGTTCGGCCCTGATGTTCTTGATGGGTCGCGCGTAGATGGCAAACGCTCGGTCGGCGTTGTAGGCGCCGACGATCAGGTCAGGGTATTTGTTGTTGTCGAGGTCCACACCGCCAGATAGCGAATAACCAAACGTCGTTGATATCGTGTGGGTCCGTTTGATGTCGCTGCCGCGAATAATCTGTGAGGGCTTTACACTGAGACCGTCCTTCGAACCGAGGTAAATGTATACGGCGCCTTGGTCCTCGTAGGGTGCGCCGACAGCGACGTCTGAAAATGGCAAGAAATTAGTATGATGGCGCAGAGAGGAGAGAGTCATTGTTGAGGGGTACGCACTTGAGCACGCAGATAGTCAGACGCCACATTTTGGCGACAAAACGGATATTAATTTTCATTTGTCTTCGGTGTCATTCAATATCTTTAGATAATTAGAAGGGATTCTTTAGGCGCCGGCACCATCTACATGCGTTCGCGCGCGTGAACGTACTAACATCAAACGTTTTTACGCTTCGTGTATCTGTGTCTCTCGCATTGGAAACGCGTCCATTGTTCCGCCCCCGTGGCAACTACTTCGCCGTATCTCTGAACTCACCTATCACGTGCGCCTATCACGTTTTTTTGATGGGTTGATCACGTGCTATGCCTTCGTCTGTTTTATTTTTTTTTTGTAATTCTAATCCTATGAATTACGAACCCCAAGTGTGGTTACACATAATGCGGCCGCTAGCGCATTATTCGACTACATATTATCTACCGTCGTTTCGTCTCTCACCGCTGTATCCGTCGCGATCTACGTCGCCGAGTCCGGCGACGGCGAATCCGAATCGCGACTCTTCCTTCAAGCCGACGAGCTTGAGGGGCTTCATGTCCTGATGGATGTACCTCGGCGGACCTTCGTTGATATAGACGTATACTGCACCGCCCACTCCGTACTCGTAGTAGAACGGAGCACCTACGACCAGATCGTCAAGACCGTCCGAGTTGATGTCGACGGCAGCGATGACGTACCCAAAGGACGACGCCACCTGCTCGCCTAGACAACGCAAGTTGATAAAGAACAGAAACCGTCAGTCCACAACCTCAACAGGCTGCCTGCCATATCAACGATGCAATGGCTACTGCAATTAGTTTCAATCATGACTCGCTTCTCTCGTCGAGTACGGAACGAAAGAACATCTCTCTTGAACCCGACAGGCCGAGCTCAACTGACTACAGCCTTGATCTTCACGTTTGTCTTCCTCACCCCCAACAATTCTACGAGATGGCCATTCCAAAAACGACATATTTGCCCAAACCTTCGCCTACGATTTCCTTCGAGCTCGCTCACGGAAAGGCAAAACGTTACAGCAAACCATCACTTCAGTGAAAACGACACTTGCGAACGCCAACGAGAGCTCACCTATCAGCGTTCTGTTACGTTCGAGTTCGTTGTTGTTCGGCGCCCGATTTCGCTCGAACAGTAGAACCGCTCCGGTATCGTTAGCGCGAGGCGCACCGGCCGCCCAGGCCGGCCTCGTCGTATCGAAGAACTGTCCCGTCGTCACCGACATGCCCAGGTAGGCGTAGTTATCGACCGGGTAATTGACGTCGGTGTTCGATCCAACCCACTCCTTGATCCATGTATTTCGCCTGAAAAAGGCGTCCACCGCCCCTCGCCACGTCTTCGCCCCGGGCGAACCCATCGTCTCGATGTCGTACCGACTGCTGAGGTGACAGCTGGTGCCGGCCTGGCACAGACCGAAGCTGAGGTGATAGTCGGTGTACGGCTTGCCGTCGCACGGGATCCGGGCGGCCTCCGGTTCCAAGTGGGTGTCATACTTAAAGCAAACGCCAAAACCAAGACGTTTGGCTTCGGGGTTCTTGCCGAACACGGTTACGTGCTTGACGTATCGGTGAGCACACGCCTACGACAGAGTGAACACGTCCAGCACGTCGAGATTAGAGCGCAGCTCAGTGTCACTACAGGAGAGACGGGATTTGCAAAGTAGTTGGCATGCGGGGATGCCAGTCAATCGGACACAACGGCTTGACTAGGCCAATCGGAGATGTCTTAATTGTATGGCTCTTTGAATTTGTTAAATTATGTTCGTGATTTAGCTCATCAGTGATCTAGGATACGCGAAAATGCCAATGTCAGACTGCCATTGAGTTTTTGTCACTTATAATTTTTACTCTGTTGAATTTTACACACACAGTAGATGAAAGAAATGATTTCTTACCATCAGGCCATTCTGCTGTCCAGATGATACTGAAACACCGAACCACATATCGGATATGTTTTCGTGATTTTCGAAATTATTGTAGAGTGGCAATTTCCGGCACGCATTCGGCGCCGTCAGGCCCGGCTCACTGAAGATGTCGCACACCATAACAGCACCTCCCTCATCTTTCTTCGGCGCACCAATAATTATCCTGTAATAGTAAATGCAAGCAATTTTACCAAATAGGTAAGACTCTATGATTGCCTACATAGGTATAGAGTAACAAAATAAACATTACGTACATACATATATGTGTGTGTATGTGTAATATTAGGTGCATGAATCATGCAGAAAATAGACCGTGTAGAATCTATAGAAGTGACACGTATGGATGGTTCGCGTAGGAATTCAGCCTTTAACGCATACATTTTTGCGCATATTCCAACGTCAAACGTTGTAGCGCTCGAGTTAATATAATGGAATCATTTCAAGCTTACTTAGGGCACGACAAAGCTGCTTTCGACGCAGCCCCCGCCTTTAGATGAAACTTTTACCGCATCCACGCTCTCAACGGTTCTTCCCGTTGAAGGCGGAACTCTCGTGCAAGAGAGTGTCCGAATACATGAGCCCAACATGTTTCATCTAATTTGTGCTTCAACTTCTAACTAGTCCCACTTTTCGACCCACTAAGTGGCATCTTCGTGCAGTTATACTCGTTATGATTTCCAGTGGAAATATTCACACCACAAAGCAATCTCAGAGCATTTCCGCGGTTGACAATTCTCCATCACTGTATTGGCCGCTGCACAATAAGCGATGAACTCTGCCAGAAGATGTTAACGGTCGATCACGCTGTTAGGAAAATGCGTGATTCAGTGTTTCTGATTTCTCATCTTCGCCTTCTAGGCCCGCTAGACACGTCAAGTTGCTCGAAAACTGCTCATACATCATCAGAGAGTCGGAAAACGTTTAACTGAATTTCGTTGCATGTTGAGTACCACATTTCTTTCTGCATTGTTATTTCAATTTCATTTCTATACAGCGTTAAAGTGAGCGAATGGTTGTATCGTACCACCATAAACTTCAGTCCAGCATCTACGAATCCTGCTCCGATATTCGACTACAGCGAAGGCTGAAGCCGATTTCATGCTGAGCAGTGTTGGGATAAACATCGATAGGTCTATCGATCGCCTGGTCGGGGTTCCTGTTGATTGAACAGCTGATAGCGACAAAATGACGCTAAACGAGCATCACATTTCCGATACGAGCCGGTCTATATCGGCCCGTTGGGGGGTACTGTTCAGTTGCCACTGTCAAAAACAATTGGCTGGACGTCTTCTCGTCGTGTGGCCGCCGTTCTCGGCTCGGACCTTCATAGTCTAGGCGGAAATGGAATGAGAACGCTTGCATAGATCGATTCTCATAGATACACTTTAAACACTCAGATCGACTCTGACCTACGAAAGGTCAATGAAATAACGACAAAATATAGATGTTTATTAATCTGGAAGATAGTTGCCAAAATTTGTCAATTTTCTGACGACACGTGCGTTTTTGGGCAGCATCGTGCCCTCCTGTGCTACATACATAGGCGAACGTTCTAGTGAGAAACTTGTAGTCTGTGAAGAATGGCGAGCGTTAAAATCGTATAACTTCAGCGCTTTGATTCGTTCACCACCCCGCGTCAAATTCGCGTCTAGTAGTTGACAATCGGCAAGCGACGTCGGTAGGGGACCTGAGCAGGGGGCATAATCGGAGCCGAGCAGTTTTCATCCTCTCTCAACTCATCAGGAACATCAAAGCGAGGTAGGTACAGTCTAGCGTACGCGTAATTCGCGTTGTCGTACGCGAAACGTCTCAACTTC
Source organism: Tropilaelaps mercedesae (assembly GCA_002081605.1). NCBI lineage: Eukaryota > Metazoa > Arthropoda > Arachnida > Mesostigmata > Laelapidae > Tropilaelaps > Tropilaelaps mercedesae. The sequence continues at coordinate 45,165 of MNPL01009746.1, read as the reverse complement.
TGCTCGGAGGTCTGAAGGAAATCTGCTAAGCGCCTGCCCCAGGCGACTGTCCCCTACCCAACTTCGTCGACGCTGGGCCGGGGGGCAGTTCGACATCGCCACCTCCGAAATCGCATTGGGATTTAGGCTCTGCCCCATGAAGCGGCTTAATTCTACACGGGCCCAACCGTTTTTGTATGGGGTAAACAGCGTCGGCAGAAAACCGACCTTTTCTGTCCTTCTGCCCAGTCGATAGGTCGGTGCCCCGCCGTCGGTCAACGGCGAGGGGCCTTAATTCAACAAAGCGTGTGAAAAAAGCACCACCGCGCCGAATCAGTGTAAAGCGAACGCAAGACAGACGAACAAAAAGAAAAATAAGTCGAATAGGCGAGAAAGAAAAGAAATTGAGGAGAAAAATACGCGCGAAAAAAGTGCGAACGCCACGTGGTCGACAATGAGACACGACGCAGAGATGTTCAACGAAGACAGATCCAAGGAAGAATTATAGCGACTAAAAAAAAGATCTGGGGGAGATGGGGACCTTGAGGGAGGAGGAGGAGGAGGAGGAGTGATAGAGAAAAATGCGATGCAGAGAACAAACAAAATGAAGAAAAACGCCCGTCGGTGAGTTCGACAAAGGCGATGTTCTACGGCGGAGGCCGTGGGCGAATTTTTTCGCGCTCGCCCCGTTTATAATCAGTAGTGGCACACGATTGTGCTGGCGATGTTGTTGCTGAACCCCCGATGCTCATCGATGAAGATGCAGCAAAACAACAAGAAGATGATGCCGTAGTTTAGCCGGATAGGACGGAGAATATTGTTGGTCACGGTGTTCGTTCGTGTGGCGATTTTGCTTAATAAGATGCTTCGACTTGATCAACCTGCGTAATGCAAGTCAAAGAGAGAACGAGAGACGAGGGAAGAACTCGCGAGAGGTCGCGAGAGAGAGAGACTACACCGGACCAAAACAAACTGATGACCTTCGTGAAATTCTCATAAATGACGTCGCTCACAATGGCAGTGACAGTGGCCGTTGCCTCCTTAGCTACCGATGAGCGTTGACTCACTGACAAAATTTCCGCGCGTCTCAGCGCCTCCGCACGGCCGCTCGACGTACACAGTCGTCCGAGCAGCCAACGACAGAATATCCCATTGAACTATCAACAGCTCCTGAAAGCTGAACCCGACAGCGTTTAGTCGACGCTCGCCTGTCCAGTTCTCCACCGTGACTGCTGTTTATGCCTGCCGATGGTCAGCAGGTTGAGGACGGCCGAAGTGCCGCCTTATGTACACACACACACCAGATGTTCAACCTCTACAAACGTTTCAGACATTTTGCAGGTCTAAGGCCTGACGCCGGACAGCTTTCGCGTGTCACCTCGCCCGCGCTGTCGCGCACACGCCATTGGACAGCAACACAAACACGGCGTCACCCGCTCGAGCTTCGAAAGGTAAACTCGTATTCCGTGTTTTCCGTCGAGCGACATCAACGAGCACCGCTTCTTCCCGGGACGAGCGATTCGGGCCAGGGTTCTTCTCCGCGCGGTTCCTGATATGGCGAAGGGTGGCGGCTGCGATTTCTCTCGACGATGGCTGACGACATGCGGATCGACAGGCGGCGGCGGCGGCGGCGGCGGCGGCGTACAGAGCACAACGGCCACGCCTAGGATTAAACAAAAGCCCAGGCTTTTCCTGTCCAGCCGACCTGTGGACAACTGCGGCCCCGGCGGCCACTAGCGCGCTCGGCACTTCACGAAGATCCCGAGACTGGCTCGAATCCACGCTCGGTCGAAGTTGACACCGCTGTCGACGGTTTGGCAGCGACAACATTTTTTGACGAGATGAGATTCGGACGGTCGGGCCAGTTCTCGGTTGGGGTCGAGTTGGCCACCAACGCGTCGTCGGAGTCAGCATTTCCACGAGGGAATGGAGCTCGCGAGGGAGCTAACCAGTGCTGAGAGCGCATACGCCGCCACCTCATGTAGAAAACATTGGTTTGGTTTTGACTCGTTTCTTTCGCTGTGCCTCTGGACGAATAGAGTCACGGACCGTCCCCATAGCCAAGTTATCTCGGTGGGGGTATACGGCGAGCCTGCGAGGGTCCGTACCGCAAAGACGGGGGAGATGCACGAAGCATGTCAAGAAGTGCATTCGACGGAGGTGCGTTCTGTTGACCCTCTGCGAGGCACCCCCGAACCTAATGCATATATGATTTCACATGTTTAGAGAAGACGTTTGAAGGGGAAGACCGTGCTTCTACGGAGATGTGCGGATTTACCTAATAAACAACCTGTGACAGATGGGTGCATGATAATCAAGTCGAGTTGGGCGTTACTTTGATGAGAGACGGCCAACAGATGAACGAATTCTCGCGTTGTTCCACAGCGTCCATACGCAGGTTTCACTATTGTGCTTACGCGTACGTTGCCACTTACAGCAGTGCCTTGGCATCGTCCGGCAGCCGCTCCGCGTGCGTTGACAGGCGGCGATTCGCTCCTTGGAGCTCCTCGGAGCGCCAGATATAATCATCCCCAGCAAATCTCTGACAGAAAACGCGCGTTCGTTGTATAACGCATTTCCTCGGCGCATTGTTTCCGCCGTTTAGCCAACGACGAAGTGTACGCGTCGACACCAGAAACCGCTGGCACACACTGGCAAATACGCCATCTTTTTTTATTCTAAACCCATTGCCGACCGTAGGCAACGGAATAGCTCGCGGCCTAGACAAACTAGCTCACATGCGCGCTAGTTTGCCGGCGCGTTTGCAGACAACTCTGCTCAAATGTTGTCAAATGTTGTCAGATAGGCAACAAGCACCTGTTCGACCAGGTGCCGCTTTTCTCATTGGCAAAACCGGCCCAACCCATCTTGCGGCCGCGTAGAGTGAAACGATTGTGCGTCGAGCCTCCTTCAACTTTCCTTTAGGCCTTTCGTCTATGGACGACAGAGGTGACGGTACTAACGAGTTGTCGTTCAGGGTGCGACCCCCGACGACAACCGCTTAGCCGAATTTGTGGTTTGTCCATCCACCGATCTCGGATCGTTTCTCCTGAGGCGATGGAAGTCGATGGCTCAGAACGAGCAGACGTATTTGCCTTGTCTGACAATCCTACGCTTTGGCTGGGCGCTCCGGCACGAAGTGACCCAGATTTGAACGGATGTTCCTTTCGATAGGACGGCGACGTCCGCCAGTTCGTTAAGTGTTGCTGAATAGGCGTCTGTCGGACGCCGCTCACTGAGAGCGGCACACCAACTGCGGCTGTAAACTGCTGCTGCGTCTCTTCTCATTGTTTTCGTTAGTCCAAAGGCCGACATTTGGAGAAAATTTGGAATTGAAAGATCTTCGCCAGAAGTGAAAATACTCTCTCATGGAGGTAACCCGAGCTGCCACCGTTGAAAACTATTCAGCGTTCCGGATATTGGGGGGTATGTGCGTGTGTGTGTGTGTGTGTGTGTGTGTGTGTGTGCGTTTATTGTACTATTTTACGGGTGAGCTTTGCCTTAGAGCGCCTAAGGAACTAAACAAGAGCGCTGAAAGAAGTGACTGGCACGTTTTGCAGGGAACTTCGGTGTGTTTTGGTTATTCGATTCTGCCTAACGAACTACGAACTTGGGCTCGTCTACGAGATCGCTAATCAAAGTGCAGGAGGTCGTCGGTAATCGACGTTAATACGACGCAGATGCTTCCGTAGGGCTTCTGTGTTGCTCTATTGTTTAGGGAGGGTCTCCTGAGTCCGGTAGTAATGTCACGTTAAGATGAACAATAGTCGTATGATTCTTCCGTCGGAGATGTTTGTATCGTTGGAGGCGACCTGGCGGGCGACATGGCGCCTTACCGACGAAGCTTTGGTGACGCGCATTAAAGTATTTCACCTACGTGTTTAGCACTACTTTAGCATAGACTCAGTACGCCGGGTGCTTGTTAGAAAAACAGGACATTTCGTATGACCTTCCTTGGATAGGACTAGACGTTAGTTGTTTATACGACGCCTATTTCACATATGAGTGCTTATCCTGTCAACAGGAATTTGATGTTAATTCTAGATGCTAACTTTGTTGAACTGTCCTTTTTAGAAGAGTCAGCTGTTGTTTTGCTATCGTCCGTCTCGAGCAGTGACCGACCGATGTTTGATATTGAAACAATTCAAACCCTGAGCCAAATCCTAAACGCAGTGTTTTGTTGTTGACGTATGTTTATCCCCTGATCGTACAGCCAGAAGCGTCCGCCCTCACCTGAATGCAGTTTTGTGTACACACATTCCTGTGTGTGTGTGTGTGTGCATACATTTAGGATATAGAATATATGTATATTAAGACGGGTTATGAAACAAGCCAAAATAAACATCGTCCTTGCAAAACGCCGCAATTCGTGTACGAAACGGCGGAAGCACAACGCAGGCGCCGGACTTTCTTTATTCAGTTTACTCGAGCGGCGTCGCTCTCGTCATTACTACGAAGCGTAAACCCTTCTCGTTCTCGTCGACGTTGTTAATGCCATTACGTCTGTTAATAGTCACGTCGCTTGTTGGTCATTTCGACTGTCGCTGCTGCCATGAAGCTGCGAGTTTCCCTGGTCAACGAGCTCCCGTCGGCTGACAGCGCAACAACATTACAACAACAACATACGGACGAGAATCAACGAGAGAGAGAACTTTTTTTTGTGTTCGTCAGTGAATGAACGTAGGCCCGAGTCAACGTTCGCAATCGACGTCGCGTATCGGCATACGATCGTCGAATAGGCCGCCGAATCGTCGCGTAGGAGTGAAGTAGCGGCGTTCATCGCTAGAGATGAATCGACCAGCTGTTGTCGTACGCATTTACTCGATCCTCTCGTATATTTACTACGTGTATTTGGCCAGACACACACGATATCAAGTTCGCACGAACTATATGGCGTTGACCCGCACCCCCGTCGCCGCAAGCACGTTGAGGAAATCGGCGTGCCACTAACGTGATTCACTCTATCGAGGATCTGAAGTGTAACGATACAGCCACCCCCAGTGGCTACCAATCCGTAAGCGGCTGTCCCTCGGCGTGGTCGGGTCGAGGGCCTGAAGCGAACGATACGACGCCGTATCGAGCGTCATGCGCAAATGGTCGGGAAAACGTCCCCCGCCCGAAGTGCGCGAGACGTCGGCCGTCTTCGCGACGATGACGGGGCCGGCCGACGCGCGGAACGTCGCGGAAGAAGGCGTAAAGACATCGAATGCCAGAAACAAAATCCACGGCTAACTCAATGGCGAATAGTTGCGATTCCGGTGGACACTAATGCCAGCGGATACAGAGATAGAAATAGAGAGAGATAGAGATAGAGATAGAGAGAGTGATAGAGAGAGAGAGAGAGAGATGCCTTTGGGGTTGCGTTGTCAGACGAGCGCTAGCAAGCAACTTCACAAGCGTCACAGCGAGCGCTCACCGTGAACGCCTTCCACACGCGATGACGCTTCATCAGCCGTCATTGCGTCGCCGCCGCAGCCGCTCGCTATCGCGTACCACGCTCGATTTCCGTCGATGGAAGTCGCCCGTCAAAGCGGAGGCGTCCTTTCGACGTCGACCAGACGAACATCCACTAGCGGCCACGGTAATCGACCGGCGACCAGACGGCAGCGTTTCTGCGGTCGTCTTACGACCATTCAGCCATCGACGGTGCCAGCACAATCTTATGTCCACTCTCCCGGGAACTGTTCAGAGCGTCTGATATGATCTGAGCACGCGGTACGTATGCGGAAAATGCGCCCGATCAGTAGCTAGAGTGCGCAGGATACATTAGCGCCACGTTAACTATCTAACGGCTGCACAGGGGAGCTGAGCTGTCTGTAGAGACGAGTAAAAAAAAAGCCAGATCGTTCGCTTCGGAGTGCGCGCATTTTGTCGGAAAAACGTTCCACCACTAAGTTCGATCTATTTGTTACTTTGTGAAGTGTTGTTTTTTTTGGTGAATATTCCTGCGTTGAATTCGAATTAGGATGCACGAAAACGAACGGCAGACAAAAACACGAACTGGGATAGTATTTTGTGGTGATATGATATTTCTTTCGTTTGGAATTTTATTAGTAAATCCACACGTAACAAAGAGCGGGTCGATGTAATTAAGTGGAATCGGCATTGATGAGCTGATAGAAACAGAGCTAGAGAGCAACAGAAAAAAGGCCACTATCAATTTAGGTTAACTCCTGACATCGCCGGACACACTCGACGATGAAGGTCTAACAAAACGAAAAAAGTTGCCTGATATCGGAGCACCTCGTGAACGACCTTCTGACGTGATGTTAAATAAAAGTGCAACAAGTTTCAGCAATATCTCGTGTTTCGCTTCGAACATGTCACTGCGAATATTATCGTATTTTAATAATAGAATAACAACAATTGTTATTGTCGTTATGCAAAAATATTTCCCTCACGTGACTTTGTTTGCGCCTTCAACCAGGTAAACAGCTCAGACTCGTTTCGTCATTTTTATTAGCCAACATCGCAACCCTGAGCGGCGCCCGTGTCAACATGGGCCTTCATTTCGTTCCTGCGCCCCAGCTATCGGTCCTCGTCGTCCCTTTTTCTACTTCGTTGTCGACGTATGCCTGCGTGTAAGTGCGTGTGTGTGTTTGTAGGTGTGTGTGTGTGTGTGTGTTTGCATTTGTCTCCCAACGAAAACACCCACAAGCATTAGCCCTGTCTGCGGAAGCCTCGAACTCCTCTCATAAACATTCATTCCATGTCTGTATGGAAACAGATGAAAAGAGAGAGGAAAGAAGAGAGCGAAAGGAAGAGAGGAATACCATGAAGAAGGGGGCATTGTTCTTCAAGTGGAAATCAACAAAGCAAAAAGCTCAACGAACGC
>MNPL01009744.1:0-10061 GCA_002081605.1 Tropilaelaps mercedesae | reverse complement strand
TATAAGCTATGGGTGCCCCTTCGCATATATATATATATATATGCGAAGGGGCACCCATAGCTTATATCGTCGTTAGCGTAGACACATGCGACGGAAATCTCTCCCCACCTCTGTCAGCTGCTTAGATACGAAATGCGCCCGCATATGTGTAAACGAGAAATACTGCATATTTATTTCGGCACGGCAAGCGAACACAACAATTTATTAAATGCTACTAATTCGTCGATAGAAATCTGTTAAAAGTGGGCTGCACATTCGGAAGCGCTAAATTATTTTCTGTTCCAGGTATTCTCCGAATCCTTCGTACGTGCCAATACACTCAAAGCTGTGCGACACCAGTATTGGCGGTCCATCCAGGTAAAGCTCCGGGTACTCCGTTTCGACGGTGACCTCCTCAGCGTGCCCGCGTAAATCCTGTTTGCCATGATATCTCTTGATATCGGGATCCGACTTAATCAGTGACGAGGGCCAAGACGACATAAAGTTGACCTCCATGTCATCGTATCGGTCCGGACTCATCTCCTTGTCCTGTTCAAGTAAGACACGTGAGATGTACATGTGAAACTATTGGCCGCAGCACACACAAACCAAACACGCGTTAGTTGCCAAAAGCCAGTCGGGGAATGCAAATCACGGTGCCGAGAGCAAATGACTCGGCACGAAAATGGGAAAAGCAGTTCTAAGGTTTTCAACCTAGGAAATAGTAAACGTGGTAGGGTCTACGCGCCGGCCGTGGTACGGGGAGCAGACGGCGTACGCCTGCTAAAACGTACGAAATTATCCCTGTCAAATTGGCGGAGTGTGGCATCTGTTAATGCGCAGACAACTGCAAAATGTTGGGATGCGCGTAAAACTCGGTCTAGCGGCGGTGTCAGGATTCCAAACAATTCCTGTATCACTATGGAGAGCCTACATTAGGGCACTATGACCAAGCCGTTGCATAGGCCGTCATATTTGAGGTGTGCGTCGGTAACGTCTGTACGCAAACATTCGCCAGAAAAATGCGTACGCCTTTTAACAACGTCAAACGTCACCACACGCAGCTACCGTATTGTCAGCGATAGGGTCGTGACAGACGAGACGCTAAGTTGAAGTCTGCCCAGGTAGGAAACGCGCTCAGGTCGTCAACGTGCAGAATGTCGCGCTGACAAATTCCCCCCTCAGCGGCACTTCGTCATGGCCTTGCACCGTGCCTTTTCGAAAAACAGCGCCCAACGAGCGTCAGACGTTTCCAGGCGCCATTACGCGCAATGTAATACCGTCACCCTACGGCTGCTCCCATACACCGTCGCATCATATACTGAACGCTAGGCTATGCTCGTATAGCGTGTCACATCCCGTTGCGGTTGCGTACGAACGATCCCCCTTGCTCCAGCTCAGCTGCACGGCTACCATGTAGTGCTGGACCGAACCTAAGCGCTACTTCAACTAGAAAAAGAAGATAATATTAGACGCGTCCCCGCTTACGTAGGCGGTGTATACAAGGACGCAGGTGTCCGCCGTGGCTTCGCAATTTTTCACTGTTAGCTTTTTCGTGGCGAAGTCGATCTCGACAAGTACGGTAATTTTCGCTGAGTCGAAGTTAACTCCGTCAATAACAACCGGCTCGGTTTGGCAGATGAAGGTGCCAATCTGCTTAGCGGTTGGAATTACATTATCGAAATAAATGCGTCTGAAAAACGTGAAACAGGTACAAAGACAGTTGATGAGAAAGGCAGTATAGAGCTCTGAATGGGTACTTTCAGAATTTCCCGTTGCGGGTGGAAAGGCAAACCTAGCCGGACTCGTAGGGAACCTCATGAAATATGCAATCGTATTGATATAAGTCTTTAGCCATGACAATACAATATTGCTACGTTGCTTCTCTAACGATGTTACGGTTCGAGCAAGGTGCGCGAAGTTATCTAAGGAATCCAAGACTAGGAAATATTTTTATTAGCAACTCCCCTCCAGTAAAAACAATTGTCTTCAAACGAGAAAATAACAAGTGGGAACCGCAGCTTAGTTTCTGTATGCGCCCGTTGGCCACTCTGGTATAGCGAGTGGCGAAGATCAACTATATCAACGCAAGAGCAACTGAACGCCAGTAGCTAACTAAACCGCCCGAGAAGCGTTCTAGCACTAAGTGCGAAACGTACTCAATTACTGGCGAGTTCGCGTACTCGTGCAGCAGGATTGGCTGGGGATTTTTAGTTCCGCAATTGAAAAAACGGTATATGATTGCCGCAGCTTTCGGTAGGGTGGCGAACACGATCACTAGGTAGCGGAGGTTCTCCCCCTCATCGATCAAATCCAACGGAACCGCAATCTTCGCTAGGTACTAAAACAGAGACAAGACAACAGTGCACGGGTTGAGTGACATTAACGTTTTCGTTCGCGGTGGGTAAAAGGGTCGATGTCTTCACTGTAAAAAACCAGAGTGGCGACGCCGGCTGACAGGACAATGCAGCGCAAGGGCTGCTGAGAGCTACACGTTAGACAAATGAACAGCTTCACTAGGCAGTCGATGCCTTGTCATTGGATTTTTCTAGTCTACTTCAGCGATAACTTTTAGCGTTAAGTGGAAGCTGTCTCGATAGACATATTTCCTACGCTGAGCATTTTGTGTTCTACTTTTGCATATATCTGGATTCTACTCGATATCGTCAACACCCGCACGATATTCTCATACGTGTTAGTGATGTTGGCAGTTGCAGAGTTTCGACTTGCTAGAATGACGATGAAGCTTGAATAGCAATGAACAAACCTATTATAGTTGATAATTATTCAACTCAACGTACATATATTCACGTGGTGTTTCTCCCTTGGTTTACAGAAGTAACACGAGTAAAGTTGGCATTCCGATATGAGGGCCGCGTTTTCTTTTTTTACTTTTTTTTATGACTTCAGTCTTATCGAAAAAATCTAGGTTAGGGAAGATTCGGGTTCGAGATTCTTGGAATTTAGCATTTCTTTAGGTAAATACAGATGAGATCTAGATTTGCGTCGGTAAATTGGTCCGGAATTTTGCGGTGAGAAAGTATTGCATATTTGCTAAAATTAACTAATCTAATTCTGAAATATTACTAAGCAAAGGTTAGTTACCATAGGACACAGGGTCAAAATGTTAAGTCGAGAATTTTTTGATCAAAAATATAGACGAAGATGTAATCGTGTTATGTGAAAGCTTATATTACAGTTACAAATATTAAAGGTGAATGCACATATTATTACAATGTACCTATTTATATTATTATGGTCGCACATATCTCACCATATTGTACGTTGACTGCTAATCATAATTCACACAAAAAATGGAAATCAATTTTTCGGTCAAAGGTGCTTCCTTGCCATTCCGAAATCCTCGTAGAGCCCGACTTAAAATTCGACACAGGCTTATTTGGAATTCGAATTCCAACAAAACCGTTTTCTGGGTGGTATGTGTTCAGCAGTCGATGTACAATATGAAATGATTGACAAAGATGAAATAACTTGATGCACGAAAGAGTGCTCCAATTTTTCAACTTTTTTCCCATGGGAACTAGCATGTATTCGCTAATATTCCACCACTTCATCAATTTCAAAACGGAGCGTCGACGAAAACCTCTACAGCTACGTAAAACGCCCACGTTAACGAAATAGACAATAAATGCCAAAGTTCGATCTTCGGTAACAAATACAGACATCATGTTTCTGCAAAAAAAGCATAAATAAGGAATAAGAAAGCAGTAAAATGCCATACCCGGCTCATGTCATTCTCTTGTTAGGCATATACACGTCCATGTTGACAATACTCAGCTGATAATATTACAAGTAAATCTTCTTACCACCTACACCAGACTTAGGACAGACTCATCGATTTCCTATAACCTGTTAGCCACATAGGTACGGCAATATGTTATTTTCCCTGCTATTCCTATTTTCCCGCTAGAAGTTCGTAAAACTACGTATTGTATTATTTCGAGTAATTCGCAAGAATCCATCAAATTCAAAAGCTAAACGTTTGTCCCTCCAGTCAACAAAATGAAGCTGCCGAGAAAAAAATCGCCACCAGCGCAACGCCATAAATTGCAGCGACGACCAACTTAACCAGCCAACTACCGAGCTATTCCAGTCACTACCGGTGATTTCTGAACGCTCCTTCAGAGCCTCGTTGATCTGCCCTTGAGGTTCTGCGATTAACTGAACTGAAGTTGCCTGCACTTCCCCGGCGGTGGCTAATGTTGCGTACTTCCTTATACTCAGAATGGCTGTTCTAAAGTTCTGATTCTTCGTAGTGTTTCGTACTTAAAAAGCCCTCCGTTCCACGCTTACCATAATAGTGATACCGTACAGGTAATGTCCCCCATCAATACTATTGGCTCGTGTGTCTCCGATGAGATCCGTAGCCTGATGCAGATTTAGTGCATTAATTAATGCCTTGTGCATTTGGTAGGCCATGAGGTGGATATACCTGTTTCGCTGTTAGTTGCCTTCATGTTGTACGTATGTTTCGGTCACTACACGTCCATGGCGCCTAAATTGTTTTTCAGACCTGAATTCGGAACACTTTAGGCCACCATTTAACGTCTACGGTAGGTTTTTGACATTGATTTATTAGACGGACCTAAAATATAAATGTATAATGCCGGAAATTGGAACCGTGCACTTCCGTGGCCCGTGTATCCACGTGCGTCCTGCAACCGAAGGGGCGACAAAATCGTACGGTACGCTGTTACGGCCAACTCGGCCTCTAAAGTCTATCTTCCTGAATTTGTACGGTGTATTTTATCGAGCAAATGCCGCCGGTCATTCTACGCCGCTCAAAATAGCGACCCAGATGTTGGTCAAGTTGTTCACAGACGTTCCCACCAGCATGATCTCGTCGGTCGATTCGATATCAGCTTGAGATAGCTTGAAATGGAGTGTCTTCGTTCTCTATCGGTTCTCGTCAGTCCGTTTATAATCTCCACGGCCACCTGAGAGGTTTAACCTCAGTCGAAACGTTTTGTGCGTTTTCAGTCGATCTAGTTCTTCACCACGTACTGCTTCAGATTCTACGAAACCTCCCCTTCAGTTGGCAATCCAGCCTTCAACCGAACTAACAGCTTGGACAAATGACGCCCTTCGTACGGACATGGGGCACGTACCGAGACAAAGGGCTCGTCGGCTTCAATGTATCGCAAATTGCTTGCAATCCCAACTCTCTCGAAATCGACCGATGGTCTTATCATTAGGGGCCATGCTGTGCCTCGTACACTGTCTGACTCACGTTTTCAACATAACTAACAAATGCTTCGGCATCAGGTGAACCGGCTCTTCGCCCGACAACGCGGAACTCGGGGGAGCAGCGGGTTATTTGTTGGTTCACAACTCCACCAGCACCAAATGAAACCAAAGGCAAGGCCGACACGCAGCATTCGTTCTCATTTCGGACACTAAAAACAAACCAAAAGAAAAACACGGTAACTTACCTCATAATTCATATTGACAACGCCTTTTTTTCGCGATTCGATGATGAGAACCGAGACGTTATGCAGCATCGTCATAATGCCCTCGACGTCTTCTCTTTCCTTTATCGTGCAGACACTTTTATGGTTCGGAGGCGCTGTCGGCCTTACAGGTGGCAGGCTTCGTTCGCTCAGTCCCGATTTCCTCGTGAGAAAAAACGCAACGATGGCCACCAAGGCAACCATTGAAACGCCAATTAATATGCAAAGTTTCTTGCTGGATCCCGATCTAGAATGGGTGATATAGTAAAGACACGCGGATAGGCAGAAGTACTTAGGCTAGTCATTAATGCATTCCTGATGAGCATTATTTGAGTCTCTTCTGCAAATAGAGTTAACAATCGAGGCATAATAATTTATATATGCTGGTGTATATTTGTGTGTGTGTTGAAAGCAGCGAGTTCCAAAACGGTTGGGACAACAACGAGTATGAAGTTGGGTAGTGGTACTCTAATTAAGAGCATCCTTATCTTCGTGTGAAGCTGAACCGCCAACGCTGTTTCTATGATGTCAGGAGTAAACCTACGTAAGACGTATTGTATATGCTACCTCTCAAAAACTGCTGCGGCGATAACAGATACTACCATTAGCGCATTTGCCATTGCAAGGTTATATCAACCGGATTTCTATGTGTGTACATAAACTAAGATTTTCTCGAAGTGTAAAGATCTAGGTAGTAACGTACGTCTTAATTCGATATGCCGCAGTCCCCTCCTTGCACTATCCGTAACTAACAAAATATGAAAATTCACCTAGACTAATTAGACTCACGAGTTGCTGCGGTCATGCGTGAACTTTACCAGGACTCTACTTCCATATATTAGCTTAAATTAGCCATATATTAGCCCGGTAACAACAACCGCTTGCCGTGTCGCAGATGCCGCCAACCACAGCATCCATATCGGTATAACGCGGTGCGCGACAGTCCTGATACTCGAACCAACAGTTCCTCTGCGCCAAGCGTCGTAGTCAGCGGCACTCAGTTCACAACTACCACCTAGGTTTGTTTCATTCCGCATTTATTTCGTTGTTAGCAAAACTCCGACTTACTTTGATGGCACGCCGGTCGCTTCGTCAGAGCCAGTATTAAATGACATGCTGCTTTCGGGATATGTGTCGTCCATCTTGGTCACGCTCGAAACTGTCGGATTGAAGTTTCTTCGACGGGCTGAAGGTCGGAGATGCCGAAATCGTCATCGAGGCTGACTGATGTCTCTCCGCTCTCGATCAGAATTCGTTCAGGCTTCGCCTCATTATCCCCTTCCATTGCAGTTTTTTTTATAACGAAATTTTTTGGCCTACATTTGTTGGCTGGCTTGCTGCGTTTCGATTGTTCGATCGCCATTAGAAAACTATGCCAATTGGGCACTGTATCGACACTACTACAACTTGAAAACCTGTTTCGCACAGTGAAAATCCACGTCGTCGTGCCAGTGAGCGGCGTACAGCACAATCAGCTGAGACTTATTGGTTGTTGGAACAAACGAATTCAATGCAAATTTATCGTCACCCGCAAGCCTAATATCCGAGAAAGCAGAAGAAGCTTTTCTGAAAGTGAACTGTCGGCAACCTACCGGTGGTTCTTGAAGAAGTCAAAGTAGGCGCACCGCTACTGAAAAGGCTAACCTCTTAATGCCCTGGATGTCTGCTACAGACATGTTATGTTTTTATTGTGGCTTGTCCCTTATACACAAGCATACATCATCGTGGCAAGAAATGCTAGAACCATTCATCCATCCATTTTGGGTTGTTGCTTTATTGTTGCACTTCTCTCCTTCAAGGCAGGTATGACGTACACCGACCTACGCAGATCAAACCTCAGCGATTTTTGCCGTTATTGCAAGGCTGTGTAGGTATGAACTCTCGTCTTCTGCAGGAGAACAAAGCTAAATTTCATACGATTTCACAGTGGAAATTCTTCTTTGTTCAGCTGGACGTAATATCTTGCCATCGGAATACAGTGCACTTTCAGCTGAAGATAATGAGCATCTGCTATTTACGAAAACAGTCAACTTGGCGAAAGCGTTTATCTAGTCCGAATAAATTTCAGTGCCAAAGGCAGTTCTGCGCCTTAAACAGGGGCAATTCCCGAAGAGCTGTAAAAAATTGACACCGTTTTTCTTAGCTGACTCTCAGCTGTTTTTTTGATGATAAGCGCTTAGGGAGCAGCGTGGAAGTTCTTCAAAGATCTGGCGGAAGGAAAAGTGATCGTTGGACAAAAACCAAAGTGTATATTGCTAATGCTCTCCACCCATCGCGTGACGGCCTCTTGGAGTGCGACCTTGTGGTAGGTTCACTGAAGTTTTCTTAAACAAACGTTGTAGCAGAGTAATGGTGTCAGCCATAATGGAGATGGAATCAGAGATATGCAAGTTTCGAACTCGTGGGTTTCATAACGGTGAGCAGTCCGTAGGTGTCACGGTCGCTATCGCAAAGTCATTCTCCCATATAGGTCAAGTATCCATGAAGACTTCGATAACGCCAGACCCCTTCAACGCGAAACAAGCGCCTTTCCCAGCTGTGTTTTGTTGACACAACGACTTTTCGTTTACTCAACGAAGCTGCGACGTTTGTATACGAGTGTATTACAGATGTCAATTGCCGTGCCACTATGTCTAGTTTAATGTGACAACAAAGCTCTGAGTAAGCGAACCGAGCAAGCTGGATAAGTTCGAGAAAGCCAGTAAGGCTATAAGACCATTAGAAATAGGACCACGCGTCAATGTTTATCCTTTTTTAAATGTAAATGTCGAATGATTTAATTATAATGTGTCTACTGCGCGCTTTACTGATGCAAGAAAATAAAACGACTTCAGTGAAGAGTTACGACAACTTCTGCAGACTTTTTTACTTTCTACGAAATCTGAGTTTCTTTTTGCTTGCTAAATACGGTTCTATTATATTTAAAAAAAAATTCTTTCTATCGTTGATTTCTTTAAACGTCTATCGCAGCTGAAGTTTTTTCTTGTGTGGATTTTTTTAACAACTTTTCTTCCGCTTTGGATGTCGTGAGAAACTAAGACAACTGCTCCTCCGGGAGATGTTTGATATGGTCTTTAGATGTTGTTAACCATGAACCGAGTATATTCCGCTCAGGTACTAAAAGTAAAGAATTTTTTACTCAAATTAAAAAAATTTGATTAAAAAATTGAGACAGTGTTGCCTTTACTTTTATCCATGACAGTGAATACATTTCCATCAAGACACCAAAAGTGTAAATTATGTTATCAAAAATAATACCACATAGCTTTTCAATCACCCTTAGCAAACCCGCAAGATTTCGGGACAGTTTATGCAGTCAAAGCAAAAGCGTTCATAAAGAGTATATACTAAAAAGAAATGCATTTTTCATCTACCACATTTAAATCCCTTGCCTCAACGTGTACTTAAATTTTTCAATAAATGCGTATAGAATTCACACCCACTTAAAACGCTCTGGGAACTCTCTTCTCGCAAAAGGTCTACAACTGCTGTTTGCAGCTAGATTTATGAAGAGACAGAAAAAATAGCAACATAAACCTAGTCTCGAGAATATTCTTCGAAAATTACTTAGTCGGGCTGTACTTTACATCTCCTTCTATATTGTCAACCACCATGTTCTCTCGCGTTAATCCCAGAATTCCCAGCCCCGAAGGGATGAGCTTTTTGGAAGAAGCTGCTCTAAAACAGTTATGATACACGTCGTCGGTTTCACGTCCCCCACACAGAAACACATTGGGCTTGAAGCCCTACCAACCCTGTATACACACTTCTTAAAGCAACCAGGAGGCCAATCCAGTGATGGCTTGATCAAGGCGAAACCCTACTAAGCCGAGAATCCTCTCGAAACAGGATTGAAATCAGGCACTTGTTTGAGCTGGTCCCCGCGACATTTGCGGTTTACTCAAACTTGAGTGCCGCTGTCGCGTCCGCCTCGTTGAACCACACCACTATCTGGAAAGGGTTCTTCTCCGTTCGTTCGACCTTTTGATACCTCCGGAGTCCGGTGGAGAGGTGGATTTTTACTGCGTAGCCCCAGGAGGTACCGTTCGCCAGTTGGCTCTGTCCTCAGTTTGCCCACGTTTTTACAGCCGACAAGCGCGTATTCGCCCCTATGTGGGACAAAACGTAAAGTTGTGCAGCGTCGGTGGTCATCGCTGGTAAGCTCCCTTTCTTTCTTTGCCCACTCTGCCGTTGCATGGAATGATTCTACTAAGGCTGATAACAGTTTTTTTTTGGATGGCTATAAATTGTTCTAGATTACTTAATCGGTTGATTCGTTCTTTTATCGTTCGTTAATAAAGTTTGATGTTCACTGGCAGCCTGTTGTAGCATGCTTAAACATCAGCGCCATCCACATAGGCGAAAATAGTGCGATGAAAATGCTTTATTTGCGAAATAAATGAACACGGGGTAATTTAGGATATCATTGATCAAAAATAGACTTCAGACAACAATAACATAATTTACAGCAAAATTAGCAAGGTCGTCCCCATGCATCATTACAAAAAAATTTTTTACAAATCCAACAAATTGGGTCTATGCAATCGGGCGCTACGCGAACATACCGCGGACAAGCCTATATATATATATATATATATATATATATAGGCT
>MNPL01009738.1:13522-51092 GCA_002081605.1 Tropilaelaps mercedesae | reverse complement strand
TATATATATATATATATATATATATATATATATATATATATATGAACGATCTTCTATAAATCCTTTGAAATTATCAAATCTCTATAAACTTGCCTGCGGTTGTGAGTTTTTTTATTGGAACGCTAACTTCAGTTTTTTTAGATACAATTAATGTTGATTAAAAATATTGTTAAGATTTGAATTTTCAAGTCAGTACTTTAAAATAACATAGCAATACATATTTATATTTTACCCCGATTTGTTTTAAAATAATACCGTGAAAGTTGTCATTAAAAACCACTTTTCACTTTTATACAATACATACGATGCGCTTCTTGGGAGACACTTGAATATTTACTTATGGAATAGAACCTCAATGAGATACTTCCGGTTAAAATTTAATGTATTAATGCACCGTAACCGACGTTCAATCAGTTCTTTATATAAACAATCCTTTGCTTCATTAATGCACTTTCTAATGTCTATCACAAGCTTTTCAACGGTATGCGGATTGTTTTAAATTACAGCTTAAGTGGACGACAGGGCCGTTATACTACAAAAACGTGAAAGCATCATTGTGACCAGAGATTACGTGCCCTATGACCTTTCCCGCAGAAGTTTAGTTGTCTCGCAGGCTGTGTGGTATGAAGCACCATGTTGTTGAAATCAGGCGTCAGTCACGTTGACGCTGTCCAGTTACGATTAGAAAAAATCAATTACCATTTTATGAAAGCCCTTGTCGTCACTGTGTTATGAAAAAATCTGATTCAATATGTTTTTTAATTACGGACACGTATGTAGAATGAAACGACAGTTAATTAACTACTTGGACGTTTCCCTTGCCTTAATGCGATGATTTAAATTATTTACGAATTATTTTGAACTAAAGTGCAAAAGCTTTTGAATTAAACCTTCCATAAACATACATGAACAAATTAGCTCATACACACCTGGCGTTATATTATTTTAAAATTTAATTATATTATTTGAAGGAACTGAAGATAATTATAATGGATTAGCTATATACCAAAGAGCTCATTTACGTGAACTCTCCAATAAAGAGAAGGTTAAAAATCACGGCTTCTATGGACACACAAAGCCTCTTGCGGACATTTAAATTTACGAAAGAATTTTTGTACCATCCTTTATCTTTACCTTATGTAATATATACTATATACTACGTCATATGCGAAATTGATATTTCTTGGTAATATTAGCCTCTTACAACTAAAGGTGTAATACTTGGACATTGGGTATTTCAGGATCTTTCTAGCTTCAAAGCGTCATTTTTTTCAATGCAGTATGTTTTCGAGGACAACGAAATTTTCAAAAAATTAGATGGGAACTAAATATGGCCAAAACAATATATTTTTGTGTTTATGATCGTATCTTGCATTAAACATAAGATCAGTAGTGAGAACTATGGATATACGGGAGCATATTCTTAATATAAAGCGTAATTTTATAAACTAAAAAAAGCCTGTACATCTACTTGATCAGAAGGTTGGCTGAATAAAGTTTTGTATCGCAAATCGTCATTAAATCTGTGCTTAGGAAAATCATGATACTGATGCATAGACTAAGTCCGAATCGGGGTTTCCTCCATTAGTATTGTTAACTGAGCCAGCTTTACTCTTGCCCTGTTTTTTTCGTCGATAGTGCATTTCCGGTTTGACCCGGACCAAAGCGCGGACATAACGAGACACTGATTTTACATAGAGAAAACCTGGTTGAATCTCAAACCACAAATAAAGCGTCCTTCGTTTGAACTAAATGCGTTCATATAATCAGCATTAGTACCACAATTAGTAAAATACTACGTTTAAAAAAAAATGTGGTGAGGCTTATGCGTGAACATAACACACGAACATAATTAGTGTTATGTTGTAAGATGTCTGCTTTATCACATAGAAAGACACAATTAGCCCATACAACGTTATATAATATTTTATCATTCATATTACTTAGATATCTGTCAAAAATACGATAGAACTCGTTACCACCTCATTTTCCCATTCATCAAATACACTTTGCTATATATAATTATCATTGCTATACGAAAATATAAGTGTCCGTTTCAAATATTTTTATTTTGCATTACTTTTAAATTTAAAGAGCTAAGGATGTGAAGAGCAACATGTAGATTAGAGAGCAAATTTGCCATTCTTTAATCCAGCTTTAATCACCCAGATTCAAGTATACATATCCGAGGTTGAATGAGAACTGGCGCATAGCATTTTCCCAACATGATTTCCATTTATTAATGTAACTGAATAATTTGAATATGAGTGGAAGAGTATATTAAGGCTGTGCAACTGCCTCTCCTAGCGCTCTCCTGGTAGTCCGCTACCCTTATAATTTGCCACCAATCTTATCCAGCTTTAGCTAACTACATTAATTTGTATTTAGAAATTTAAGACCTATCTAGCTCCTTTGACTTTCCTTCTTCTCTTCGTGTTGTCATATTATTTTTAAACCCCAGATATAACTGCCACCGATCCTACCTTTTTCTTTCCTATTGACCACCCTTCTGTCGGACCACTTTGGGCCTCTCTAAGGGATAAATACAACGAATGAATAGAATAAATATAAACGCCTATTGACAGGCGTTCACTCAGCAGGCGTAAGCCCACCGCACTGTATCATCAGCATGATTTAAGATAGTGTACGTACAATTATAAAAAATTCTTTGTTCCTTGTTATTGTCAGCTCTTACCTTTGCAACCGTTAGTGGTATATTTTGGCCACGACCGCCATGTAGCCGGAAACCCCACGGTGCCCCACCACACAGTTGAACGGTTAGACATGCCATTGGTTTCACTGTGGTATTGTCGATTTCTCAATCTCGCCTCAAAATGCCAATGAGTACACTTCACAAAAAGTTGACGAGAAAGACCTAAGGGCATTAGTGACCGTAGGGTAGAAGTAGTAGTTATTATTGTTATTAAAACAACGGCCTCATGATAGCGTGACAATAAGATGCATCCACTTCACTGACTGATCCCGTATACCGCACAGCAACACACCCCGCCAGAAACACCAGCCGGTAGCGCTCGGATATCGGTCGAGCCAAACCGGGATAAGCCTCGCAAGGCACCGACGCTCGCTTGCTTGCTTGGTGGACCTTTTAGCCGTCCCGCAACACTGTCCGCTTTGCAGCCTCGCCAGAGGGCGCGACACAAGGAACTCGCGTTAGACTCATTCGTTCACTCCCGACCCCTAGGGCGGACTTGTCGAGCATGCTGGCCAAATCACAGGTTATGGCGGGCGAGACGTACCGTAAGAGAGCTGCTGAATCTATTCTGCTGCTACTACTACCGAGGCAGTTACCAGCCTCACGAATAGGTCTCGTCTGCAAAATATCTTAAGGGCTCGCGGCACCAGGCTGATCGCTATTGCCGGAAACACCACAGATTAGACCCCGTCCATTGCCTGTCCGTCAAGGCGTCCTCCAATATAAAGACGCCAAGTAGATTGACAAGACTTGGTTGAGGGCCCAGTAAAAGTCGAAAGGCGGACTCTATCAGACTAGCCAAAGCAAGCAACGAATCTGTTCGTTTTGCTTCCCTCGTCTTCCGTCCCTTCCATTGCTTCACCAAGCCTTTGCATTGCTTACTTTTGTATGTGGCAGTCTATATTGGGTCAGAATGTTGCTTACGACTCAAGGAAAATAGGCGCGGACACTATCACAACAGTTTAGATGCAATCGTTGTGCTGTTTTTATGGAACAATGTTAGCTTCGGGGTGAAGTGGCGGAAAGTCGCCTAGCTGAAACCCCTTTTTTATGTCCTATGGCACACTTATTTACGCGCAAATAAATATTGGCATTCTTTTGTGTTTAACTGTAGATGCAGCAGCTAATTTCTCAATTGGCAAAATAATACCCATCATAGGACCTAATGCTTCGGAAAAGCTGTATTACAAATAGGTGTAACTAGCAAGAATAAAATCCAGCCCATTAGCACAGCAATAATCGATTTCTATGGAGAAAGTAATTTGTGGCTGAAAACAAAGTTTGAATAAATTGTTTTAAATATACCATTGCATATAACATAATTCGTTTTTATGGAAAAGCTTTGTAATCTTTTCAAGTGAACTAAATTTTCATCGATACAGTTGCTAGCATTTGAAAACTTACAAACAATCAAGCAGTGAGGAATCACTCCTCTGCCGAAATGATAAAATAACCTTTAAACTTGTCTGCGTTAAAGGGTTGATGGCTCCAGACAGTACGAAATGAATTGACCGGCGAAACCGATGCATTGAGCGGGTCACGGTTGGGAAAACAAAATCAGCCCATTTGAAACAAGTGATCTAATGGGTAGTGAAATGTGAGGGAACAATAAATTATAAAAATAGCAAAGCTTGTAGAGTGATGAGTGAATTAGATAGGTCGGTGACTTTTTAGACGAAATTCGCTTTATACAAATGAATACACATTCCTACCGTCATTTGTGATCACAACTTTAAGCCAACGCGCCTCCGCATGCTGTCTTATCTGTATTGCCTGAAACTAATGCTTGAAACTGTTCAAAAGGTCATTTTGACGTATCTTAAATATTATCTACTAAACTTGGTTTTAATCGTGCTCACTAACCTTCCCTAAGAAACTATACAGTGTAAGTGTATTAAGAAAACCAAACAATAAACTAGAAGAAATCTTTTTTAACAAGCATACTACTGATTTTGAGGTGGAATAGAAAACGGATGTGTATATAATTTCAATACGCTGTACCAGCATGTAATGTTCTGCTCTAGCGTCTATTACATACAAAGCTGTGATGCAGTCGAGGTAGACGACATGTTGAAAGACCAGAGGTTGATTTCCTTGTATAATCCTGTTGAGAGGTCACCTTTACACAAGAAATTGTCACTGAGCATTTTGCAGGTTATTTGATATCAGGCCATAAATGGTGGCTTAATGTTCCATTTAATCTATTCCAATCATCATTAATGGATGTCATGCTATTCCTGAAGAATTTAATTAACACAGGCTGCGCGGCTCGATTGGGACCCACGGGACTCACTCATTACGGGAAGTAAGGGTGATGAGACAGACAGAGATGCTCTAGAGAGTATCATGTGTTATTGCAAAAAGGGACGGTGGGCGTGATAGCCAAGCTGCGGAGGCGCCCTTGGCGTGTTGCGAGGAATACCTCACAGCTTTTTTCCGGCACGGAAAAATGAAATGGTAAAGGTCAAAAGTATTCAAACGAATGAGATGTGGAATCTTCCCGTTCTTGTATCTCATTCACCTGGATGTAAAAGAGCGGTTACTACATGAATCAACAAGTGATCCGTGATCCACTAGAAACAAAATAAATCTTTGGCTATCTTCGCCAAGTAATCTTGTCTTGCCTGGGTGACAGGAGACATATTTCAGGGACGCGAAATTAGGAAGTCGGCAACAGATTCTAGAACTTGTGCTCTAGAATCCGGTCTAAGATAGGTGCTTGAGATTGGGACTTTTCTCTTAGGGATGGAAACAATGGCACATATGAACAACATGAAACTTTTTCTCGCGGTTAAAGACGAGTGTATTCTAGAGAGCACGAGGAAGGTCACGAAGAAGCACCAAATACGGAACGTAAAAGCTCCGGCTGTTCAAAGCCGACCAACAAAAGAGTGCGTTGACCGCACGGTTATCCCAACAGGGGCCTTGAAGCGAGGCAACCAGATCGTCGGACCCCATCGTAATGCTCAAATGAAATATAAAACCTTTCAGAAGGGAGTGCTTAAGCGATGAAACTCAAAGGGGAGTCTTTAAGAGGAACGGTCGAGAAAGGGCAGTGGGGAACTAGAGATTATACGCTCTTAATGCGTCGTGTCAGACTTAAAAACTAGATTAAAAAGGCGTTCTTTCCGGCCTAGATGGACCAGCAACTTGCTTGGGGACAAGGAAAGGAAGGTCTAAAGGGAAAAGGCACAAAAACTCCCTCCCATTTAGGTTGTAATGCAATACCCAGACAATCACATAAAATCCCGAATTATGGGTTTGTCAGTCTCACAGTTGTCATTTCACAGTAGCGCATTATTAAGACCAATTTTGAAAAGGGTGCAGATGATAATAGAAAGTAAAATAAATTTCTTTTTCAAGAATGTTGCATCTTGGAATGTTACCTCTTTCATCCCAAGTCAAGTCTTTCATGCCAAGCTCGCTCAGGTAGGACTCCGTAATGATTTTTCAATAAGCTCTCGGTTTCATTATCTATATTCAGGACTTAGAAAATACCTTTTCAACTACTAGAGGCATTTCCTAGGGAACATATCATTCATAAGATCGCACGCGAAAAAAATAATAAGTAAGCCAAACCACTTGCGCTTCCTCGTTTTTTAAATGTGCATAACGTGGATAATATGACAGAGAATGCAACTGACGCAAAGGAAAAGTCGCCAAGATCGTTAAAATAACCGAAAATGAAAAATACAATTGAACTCTTTTTGAAGTTGGACTGTATTCAAATAAATTTAATTAAATTTAATCAGTAGTGCACAAGTGGCACTGAACGTGTCGTCGGATGCTTTGACCGCTTACACGTGTGCGTAATATAGCTATACTTGGCTGTGTTTGTATAGAGCATAATGTAATACTATACTAAATAATACGTATGGCGTGAAACAATCAAAGCTTACCGTATGTAAATTCCGTCAAGTCTATTGGAAAATTAGGTAAAAAAAGACATGAGGCAAAGGAATGGACTCATTAACCGATCAGTAGAGCACATTTTAAATGTTTAGTATATTAATAAATGCTGCGCACGCTTCTGTTATTCTGTCTAGCTTTTCTTATATCCGGGCTTGAATACATAATACTTACCTTGTACCTGTAACTGTAACTGAAATTTTCATAAGAGGTCATATCAGTTAAATTATTCTTTCTATTATTATTATTATTATTATTATTATTATTATTATTATTATTATTATTATTATGCTATTAGTAGCTGATGAATAAACTATCATGTTTTTTAAATTCATACAATTGACTCCTACTTACAAGTATGTCACGGTTGATTAAAACAACTATATGTCAAAATTAAAACTAGATCTTTCAGAAACCAGTATTTCTCAATCGAGAATCGCCTATTTCAATGGCTCATTGGCAAAGCTCTTATGGCATGCTGTGCATATTTAAAAATTCAGTCACGATTTTTTCGCTTATACACATCACAATACTTATACACGACGTGTATGAGACAACCTAGTAAAGTCTCTTTAAATGCATCGTTCATATACTTCGCGCAATTATGAAAAAGTAAGGGCAGCCTCCAAGAATGCGTGGGATGTGTATGTAGATTCAATTATAAAGCATGTGCTTCCTTGCTATTTATAACTTTTTCGCAGTTTCAATCGATTAAACAACTGAGTAGATATTTTTGCTATCAATTGCTAATTTACAACTTGACAGCAAATCGAAATAAATCATTAGTTCTACAAACATTGAGATCAATGATCGCAATAGAAAATGAATTAACGCTAAATGGCTATCGTATATTAGTGGATCACACGCCACTACTTCGGAAAATATCTTGAAGCGTGTTGTATCTGGAAGCAGTTTCAAACAATGTCTGAAGGCGTTGCTGCCCCACACGACGATATTCTCGTGGATCTTAGGCTTTTTCCCATGGGTGCTGCACTGAGGGTGGGTGCACTAATCTACAAACCGTTTGTTTACAATAATGTAGCTGAATGGTAAATACGAGCGAACTATATCAATTAATACTACCTGAAGATCAGCGTGTATACAGAAACAGCACCATCACTCCCCGAACAATGACTTAAGCCAGATCTCCATAGGTTCTAGATCCGGTGGCAGCTCAGCGAAACATTCAGCATTTCAAAATTGGTCATTGGAAAGAAGCTGACCTGAGATGCCACAGTGTAGTGCATTATGCTCATATTAGACATTAATCGCAGCGCGCAGAAGTGGCATTGGATCGGCCAATAAGCAAATGTCAAAAAACTGAATAAAGTAGCAGGAAGCTCAAACCGGATAATACATCTTCCCACTCGTTACGGAGACATTTGTGAAACACAGCGGTGTTTAAAATGACTGTACTGTTTGGCGTCCAAATGCCCTCTTCCCTGTAACTTTCCCTTCGGCCGTCCAGAAGGGAATAAGTCCTTAACAAAATGATGAGTGGAATTTTATGTCAACATTTTAGGGTTGTATTGCGCATATATTTGTGAGTAAGTAATAGCCCTTTCATTGAGCATTAAAAGAACTGTAACCTCTTTTTGCTTACATTCCTAGTTTTTTTAAACATGAAAAATGTACGCGTACACAGCTTGCATCGCGTACAAAGGGCCCTGCTCTAAAACCAAACGCACTACTTAACGTGCTGTCTCAGCAGTCTGTTGGGAGTTGCGAAAGCAATAGGCCTCTTTGTTTGCGATAATTCGACCTTCAGTTATTAGCCAAAGGGTTCCGACCCTCTGAGTAGTAAAGCAGAACCCATACTCTCAATGAGCCCTCGAATGCCATCCGTGTCTACAAGCGCACTCGTCTGAAATGTCCAATGACGCAACTGATATATTGTAGACGTTGAAGGTTCGAATTATTCGCGAACTAACGATTTCCGACACTTCGGACGGCATAAAACGAATAAAAACTCGTCCTTAGTGACCGTTATTTAATATATTTCCATAGAAATGCAATCTGTGACAGTATTATCACTATTATGTTTATATTTTATAGCAAGCAGGTACTAATATGTAACATATTTAGATTTTCCTCGAATAAAGTAAATTTGTCATGATATTAGATTTCTTAGAAATACCACCACTTTGTCAATAAAAGCTTCAGTTACTAGAAAATATTTACATATCCCATCGCAGTAGCTTTGAGCTGTTTATATCAATACGCAATTATATTTGACTAAGTTGCAATGTGTTGGGCGGCTGTCTGCCAGGCGTCATATAGATCTTCTGCAGGAATTATTCTCTCTTATTTTAATTATTTATTCTGAAAATTAAAGAAGCATTAACTGTTGTCATTGATTGTAAACTCTATGAAGACGGGCTCTTCTACGAACTGTAACCGAACTGCATCCATAGCGAGCGACATTATGTGCTTCTTTTTGGTTCAATCTGATGATTTAGGCTATTTTCGTTAGATAAACATGAAAAATTCATGCAAAGACTAAAAACATGTTAAAAGCTGACCATCGGCCAACATTTAACGTCCACGGTAGTGCTTCTTGCATTACATTTTAAGACGGACTTTATAAATGTAAGTATGCAACGGCGAAGATCGAACCTGTGCACCTACGCGTCTCTTCTGGTCGCAAGGCGCACGCGAATGCACTAAGGCACCAAGCGTGATTATTTGCATGAGGGACGACTCGAGCTCTTCGAAGTACAGAAGGCCAACATGATATATTGTTTTTGTTTTGTAGAACATTCTTACACAGGTTAAAGAAACCATTGAATTTCATTAGAACTAGTCCCCTTCGTGCCACGGGAAATGGGCATACTTCGGGCGTTACGGCTTCAGTCCGAGCCAAAAAAAATAAAACTTCAACCCAAACAATACAACTCTATTAGATAGATGCGACAACATGAAAATTTACGTCGAAAGTGTCGTCAACGGATCGCCTGGAATATATAAGAAATTCCTTCTTAGACCGTAAATGAGTAGACGTACTTCGGAGACCTTGTTCAACGATTTTCCAAATACGTCTTCAAACATTTGAATTTGGATACCATGTGAAGCTATAAACAGACTCAAATAATCTAATTCTACATAATCTAGCCCCACATCTTTTATGTTATAATATGTACTAATTATAATGTCCTATCTGGTGCTGTTATGTCGCCATTCTTACAGGAAATGAACATTCAATATTTACAAGGCTTTTCTAGATGACGCGTTTCGATGTATTTGCAGGCTTTCAAACACTCGTAAAAACTTTTAGTTTTAAATGCCACAGACTGATGTTTTTTAAATTTTATATTTTTGACTTTCTGAAGTTTGTTTCTATATAATTTTAAACTTCTCAAACGTATTCTCAAAAAGCTCCAACGGATACCAATTAGAGAGACAAATTTACGTCAATTCAACAATAAAAAAATGCTGAAAGGTGTTTGCCACGGGTTATTTTACGTATGTTTGGGTAATGCAAATTTTGTTGCAAAACTCAATATAGGAAATACAGCAGCTAAATCAGAACAAACAGAAATAAATTAGAAGTAAATTTCACAAGAATACTTTGAGAATACTTTTGTTTACTAAAGTATTTTACGTAATATGTACTAATTTCGCTTAAAACATCAGATCGAGGGGCCCTCTATTGCGCAAATAGGCTGTTTGGGCCAATTTTGTTAAACCCTTCGATCACACAGGTGTCAAACAATGCTGTCTGCATATTTAAGCCTTTGCTCCGCAGAAGTCTGTACATAATATTGCAAAAGGGTTTTTACGAGATTCATTAACAAAGAAGTCGGTTTTCAAATTCACACATATCCAAATGTTCGAACAATAGCCAAAAGTTTGTATACCATGTTGGAAGGTATACTGACGTCCTGAGTTGATAACACTAATCCAGAAACCTTAATTACTTTTGGAGGTAATCTTCCGCCGCGGGTATTCTTTGCACTCATTCATTCACAAGGTTTATCAAATGTGCAGTTTACAATGCTCGAGTTCTCGTCCAGTAAGAGCAATAACAGCAACCAGAAGTACATTAAAATTGTCTCCATAAGCAACCATTTGCAGGTTATAATAAAATTCTCAGAATAGTACGGAATGACTCAGATAAGTGCACCTACAATAAACTAAGTGAACATAAGTATTTTCATTATTATCATTGTATTATTATTGCATATAATCGTATCCATATGATAAAATTATCGTTATATAATATAAATAAGTGCACCTACAATAAACTAAATGAACATAAGTATTTTTATTATTATCATTGTATTATTTTTGCATATAATCGTATCCATATGATAAAACTATCGTTATATAATATAAATAAACGGACAATCAGATGCGCATTAGCTGTTAATTACGCCGACAAATTTTTTACTGCTAGCTTTACTCAGAATAAGCCGGATATCACTAGCTGGAAAACCCCAGATGGCCGGTAGGCGGTAAGCAAGAGCATGGCAACTAGGTTCTTTAAGACAAATGGATTTGCAAGCGTAATAGGTGTCGTCCTCTTACCGATGACGTTAATACAAAAGGAGACGACCACTGGTTTTTTACCTTTACTACTTTGAAGGATCTCGTTCGGCCGTAATAGACCGAAATGAAACTTCGAAGTAGTGTTAACGCAGGCCCGAGCCTGAGGGGTGGGTGGAGGGGAATAGGGTTTTAGTGGGTTTGCGACTCTCACACTAGTTGCTGCAGGCTGTCAGTGACACATGGGCATCATACTTTTCTTGAACCACTTAAAACAAAAGAAAAGAAGAAAGACCGAAATTAAAAAATAAATCTACAACCGATTATGAGTAATGACAGCTAAAGATAGCTGTGAAGGCACTATTCAACAATCTCACATCTTTGAAATGACTTCTTGTTGAGCCCACCCCACAGAGTAATGTTGTAGTATAGCAGGTAAATCAGATGCATTTTATAACCCAACAGCAAACCACCTACCGGCATGCGCAGGTATGAGACGACGCAGCAACGCAAGACACAACAGCGCAAGACTTAAGTGTGAAAAGACTCCAATTATCTTTTCTTCACGAACTATTGGCCTCTAAATATCCATATTAATGCCAGAGTAATACAACCCTAGCATTAATGAATTTTCACGGCTGATCAGATATCTCTCCAAGCTTCTTGACATTGTAACCGTAAAAAGAGGTCACTGCACACTCAATTTTGCTTGTATTTGAGCCACCTTGGTAAATTGTTCTCGTTTTCTAACGCTTGGATATCAAGTGCCGTCGATAAAACTTGTTGCAAAACCACTCCCGGGTCTACCTCAGAATTCTCATCATGTACTAAATCTGCCCGTGTCTCGAGTTGGCCCAGCCCCCACATTGATATGATGAGATGCCACATTGCTAAACACCAATGTTCCTACTTCATAAAAGCTCGAACATTTAAATTCAGCACTTGAACGGCCTAATATTAGCGAATTCATAGGAATAGAATAGATAGGTCTTAGGCACTCCCAGTCCCCATGGAGCACTGCCGACATGAGTGGACGCAACGCGTTCACCAAACTCATTAAATATTTGGCCGTTTAAAGTCACAGAGTATTAAGAAGCCTATGAATCGGCGTTTTTCAAGGATGGCTTTTTTTCTTTTGGGAGTGCTTTTACTCCTAGGGCTCCGGACGGCTTTCATTGCTGCTTCTTCTTTCTCACGAAGCAAAGGGAGTCAAGTCCAGGAAGGTTAGGTTTTACGATAGATCTTTTATCGGTATTTTTATCGGGAGTTTAGCTAAACGCTTGATGTTCATGCACCACTGCAATCAGAAAATGGCTAGGGCAGAGACACGTTACAAACACGCTAAAATTCCCATTCTTCCCATCCTCTCAAAGTTTGGAATGTTAATGACATTGCTTCGATTGAAGTCACCTATCATAAACACTCTTTTGCCCAGGTGTGACGCGATGCTACTCGGGACCACCTCTAGGAACCCCTCGAAGTGATCGATTATAACGTTCGGCGTAAAGTAGCGGAAGTAAAAGACCTCCCACTGCCTTCAATTTTACGCAGGCAAAACCATATCCAGACTTCTTACACCTTATAGCTCGATTGGGCGGCTCGATCCATCATACAACCGCGTTCGCCGCTAGATCCGTGTGCGTCCCCTTCCGCCGTCCTGCACCCCCGACATTCGGCTCAAAGAGGAAGCAGAGCCCGATGAACTCCTCCTGCATGCTCGAGAATTTCTTGCGCCATATGTGTGCGGTTGAGGTTCGCCTGCAGAATTATACATTTTCTCGACTGTATGGGTGCTGGTGAGCCCGTCCTCGTCCACTACCTTTGTGCGACGAACCTCCTTCTCTTTTCCTTTCTCTTTCCCTCTTCTGTCCCCTCCGACTGATTTCTCAGCTTGTTCCGTTTCCCCAGGCTTGGGTAATTTCTCTGCCACCTCTTTTACCCCGGCTGCCCGCGTTAGCCTATTCGAGAGTTTTCACGTAGGCCGGACAGCGTGGGTTCCCGGTGCGATGTCCGATCTCTCGGCACGTGAGTTATTTAGCTTGTTTGCCTTGGACGCTGCTGCCTTGTGGTCTTCTTTGCCGCAACTGGAGCACGCTTTTTCCAGTGATTTCTCGCCTGTACAATTTCGCTCTAGCCCCTGGCGCCAAGCTATCTTCACCCATTCTGTGGGGCGGCACGTTTTGGTCCCTATCCGCATAAACCCCACCGCTACTAACTTCTTGACGGAAGCCAAGGACAACCGGATCCCAGCCACCATACCCTCTTGCCAGACCAGGTGCGTCAGCGTCAAGTGAAGTGTCCGAAAACAGCCCCAGCCGGGCCCTGACCGCCTTCTCGATGTCCTGTTTATACACCATGGGGTCGATTCTTCACAATGTGATAACCGACGTGCAGCCGCCACGGCCCCATGGGTGACCGCGCGACTCCCTCGCGGATGCTCCGCAAGAGGAGTTCAGAGGCGCCACTGACTGCACCCACTATTTGAAGCACGAATCGCACACGTCGAAGTCTTTCGTTTGGTTATGAGCGTTCAACGTCGCCTACGGTTTGGTGAGCAAGAGATCCTTCAGTTTCCTCTTACTGAATACTTCCAGTGGCCCTGAAGGTGCAGCCACTGAGTGCGCCAGGAGCAGCTTCACTCGCAGTCCCGTAATTTGCTGTTGAGCTCTTGTGAGGCCTTTTTCTGCCTCCTCTGGTTTTTTGTTCTGGGCCTCATTCTCTACCGTCTGTCGACCCACTCATTTTTTACGGAGGCTTACTTGCTCTTCCAAGACCTCCTCCTGGGTTTGCACGAACCCTTCCGTTTCCTCCTTTTTGTACGCGGCGGTTCGGTAAGCCTGATCTGTCCGAAAAGCTCTCTTCTCTGTCTCTTAATGTCCACGATACCGCTTTATGCAGCTGAGCTGTCAGCTTTCCGTTCTGCAGCCCTGCTGCGCGTTTCTGTGACTTTTCCACGGGGACTACTAGCTGTGATCTAGCGGAGACCGTGATCCCGCCAGGTCGGCCATGCTTCTTCTGCTGCTCCGCCTAGTGGCATTCGCAGGGTTGTGGTCATCAGCGTGAACTCCTTTAGTTTTCCAGTCACTTTCTGTATCGAAGAGCCCTGGTCGTCTACCCCTCCAGTAGTGTGTGGGTGGCAAGCCCTGTCGCTGGTAGTAGGTTACTAGCGTTCTCTGTCTCCTGTTGTTGCATCATACTTTCTCCACTTTTCTCTTTTTTGAAATTCCGTGTCAGAGCTTCACATGATTCCGAGTAACGAAGCAATGGCTGCCCTTAACTAGAAACGCTGGGTTTGGTGTGGCCTTGGTAGTACACCCTCCGATTCGCAATGGAGTCCCTTTCGGACACCACCCGGCATCACAGGAGTGATTGATCACCATAGTGGTGATTTGGTCATCCAACCAACGACCTGCCCCGGAGGCACTCTGCAGAACCTATAAATTTCGATCAATGCAAGTGCGGGTCCTATGGGTAGGCCGACCCACCTTCCTCACGGTAGATAATGGAGCGGCCAAAGCCAACTGGCGGAACGGCTTCGAGCCTCTTTACTGTCTGGAGGCCTGACATACCTCCGGTTTTAAAACTGTACCCTCACCGAAGCTTTTCGTTTTTGACACCTAGCAGCCCCCGTCACCGCAGTTCGTTGCACCGCACCTACTTCAAAAGGTGTACCTTTGCCGAAACACACAGTGCCAAGTAGAACACTGGGCGACATGGCCCCGTATAGCCTCCGTCGGAACTAACTGATCCCGTCTTTGCTACCCGGAGGCCGCCACGAGGCGTCCAACCGACTTGTAGTCCTTTAGCGGTCTGAACCTCCTATACAGGACCAGGAGGACATCCTAAATACTTCTAGGCAATCGCTTCATAGATATGTTCTCTAAACATAAAACGGATAAGTTTCTGCCTTACCGCTGCGCAGAACTTCTTTCCAGAGAATCCTTTATCCCAGAACACCTGCGACTAATTTCTTTTAGAACAGCTTTTGTAAGAAATTAACTAAATCGACGCCTCAACCATTCTTTGTAGCGACCTGATTAGTTGGATGATCCGAGTGATTAGTTGAGACTACCAAATTAACTACAGTAATGCGGACACCAAGTAGAACTGTGTATTAATCCATATGCTTATTACCAATTGGCAAATAATAATACATCTTAGTGCACAATTGCAATTAACATAACGCCCTTTATTTTTTTTCAGTATATTACACTTTTGAATGTGTAAATATATCCATTGGCGCAGAACCGGGCTTGCCCAATAACCCAAATCCCGCCCCGTGGATATAACTATCGTAAAAGCCGGAAGTACATCAAACCAACTCATTATCATCGTCGTCATCATCAATTTATGAATTCATTTTCTTCTTTAATCCCCATTATTTCCGCTTTTCCCGAAACCTTCTGCACCACTGCCTTCCTCGTTTTCCGCTAAATTTTTGGCGTTCGTCCAACCTTCTATCGGTCGCCGCTCTCGGAGTCAGCCACAGTCAGCAATTACAGCTTGATCTTCGTTTCACTACTCTCTTCATTCTTTTCATATTCACTATTATCATCGTTGTGCTTCCCTTCGCAAACTCGAATTTCGTCCACTTTTGCCGGCTCTCCATTCCCCTCTCGCACTCTCTATTTAAGATGATACGCGTGGGTGTTTCATTTAGCGATCCATCTCCGGATCAGCCTTCAGGTGTACGATAGGGCTAATGCGACCTCCTTCAAATACATGGACATCGATCTAGCTTGCTCTCTTCGCCGTGTTTTTGAAATGATATTCCATAACCGTCTTTTTCGTTTGCTTTATCATCGTAACGATAGCTATAATAATAGTTTCGGTTTTGAATGAGTTTAATCACACCTTTTGCTGTAACAAGGGTGTAAGCTCATAAATTAAAAAAGGGGGTTTGTGTGTGTATCATCAAATGAATTCGGCGTGAAAGAGAAAAAGACTTTCTAGCCTATTGTTGTTTCAGCATTTATCGATAGCATCATGCTTGTCATTCATCCATCCATTATCATTATCGCCACTATCGGCAGCAGCAACAACAGCAGCGTATTCATATAATCACTGTTACGGTTGTTCTCCAACGTTTCAGTCTCAGCAGCAGCGGCGGCAGCAGCAGCCCCAAACACACGGCACACACACAATATTGGTCTCATTCGGGATCATCGGGTCGTAAAATGTCGTTGATTTCGTAGTTTTGTTAATGGTGTAAACCGTCGACCGGCCGATACCCGTCACATCAAGCACTATGGACTGTGACAGCTAACCAACAAATACGGTAGTCATCGCTCGTGGACCCCGATGGTCGTAGGGCAGATGTTGTTAGGTTGGCTCGCTCAACTTCTCTCAGGCGTTCTCCTGCCTTCTACATTTATGCATATCTATATGTGGAATTCACAAATGGTGAATTGATCCGTATGTCGCAATCATAACTATAATAATTATTATACCATCAAATATTATTTTTCTGCCCGTCATTGGTTTCAATGAACAGTTCAATGCCATTGTCAACAATAATGTCGGAGCGCATGCGGTATGCTCATTAACGCGATGTCGTCTCGTTCAGTCTAGCTTTTTAGGTTTTTCCCGCCATTGCAGAGAAGTTTCTTTATCAATAAACTGTTTTTATTTATCTGTCTCATAGTGAATCAATTACTTAGTATTATCTTCTTTATGCATCATGATTAGGGATACTACGTTCTGTTCTTTTCGTGAAGCCTGTCTGTTGTTGGTGGTGTTGCTTGTGCTTGCTGTTTATTCCTGCTGGGCTCTTTCGAATAAAGGACGCTGTTAGAGGACTCTCGCGACGTTTCTGTTCATGGGCGAGCCTGTCGCCATGGGTGGCAATGCAGAATTAAGCGCGTTTCGCTACAGACATCCGCAAAAGCGTCGCCGTGAAGCGGAAGCCGAAGTTCAGAAGCAGAGTTAGTTGTCTGAAGCAGATCGTCTGCGTCTTTGCTTGTTTTGGGACGGTGTTTATTTTCGGGAAGTGACTGAAGCACTAATTGTGCCATCCGAGGGGATGTCACAATCAGCTTTTGTCCATCCATACGCCGAGAGTAATTTATCTCTCAATTTCAGATCGGTTCCGCAATGACTGATCAGACGTCTTACCAAGACACCAGGCTCTTCGTCTTCGTCACAAAAGCGTGTACGAAGACTTTCTAAATTAAACAGCGCCAGATGACGAAAAATCTCTCTACTCAAGAGGGTCACTCGGTCAATAATGCGGCGCTTGTGTTTGAATATCATGGTGATTTTAGGCGCGTTGGTCGTAGGTATGTGACACCATAATGTAAGGAGCATTTCTGGTAGCTTCCGTTCCATTAAATGCTGGTGAACACATCATGCGCAGGATAAACAAAAACACTTTAGTCTGCGTACTGTTCTGTTTACTGTGGACTGCCTGAGAGCCAGTTCCATGTTAGCTGAAACAAAAACAAAATCGCTAAATTAGCCTATAGAAAACGAACTATTTGCGCACCTTATTAACAATTGTTGGGATCCACGTGGGGTGGGCTGAAATAACAAGATGTAACGATCTCACAGGTTTCCAAAGATAAATTATATCTCTACCGCGCCCCCGTATCAGGCTACAATGCGAAAACAACGTTATATGTTCTGTGGTAAGAAACATATCTCGGAGGACAATAAATCATCCAAGCATGTAACATCGTCCATTATATTCATATACGAGAAGACTGCTTTTTTTGGTTCTTATCTACTTACTTTGTTGGCGTTGTAATTTGGAATGGGTTTATGACCGTGTGAGCCATGACCCGGAGGCGGATGGGGCGCGCCTTGGTGTACGCTGTGCCCTCCGACGTGATGTTGAGGCGCTATTTGGTGTCCGACCTGATGATGCTGTGGGTGATGTTGATGTCCCCAAGGATCGGTCGTCTGCGCACCAAACATGTAGCCGGTACCGCCCTGACCACTCGCTCCCATAAGCCCATTGAGACCTCCGCCATTCATTACGGTTGAATGTTGCGTGCCAGCGTGGAGAACGCCCGCAGATGCTGCGCCCATTCCACTGGTCTGATGCGGATGAGCCGCCATTTGATGCCCGGCACCTCCTTGATGTCCCTGATGGGCGCCGGCAACACCTTGTTGGCTAGCAGCGTAGAGGTCGTTCAATGGCACGCCAGGTGTGGCGGCCAGAGTGCCTAAGAGAGACTCCGGAAGTGAGGGATGTCCAGTATGATGGCCTGACATTGCGCCATGATTGCCATGACCGCTGAGGGAACGTAGAAGAAAAGCGTCAGGTCCTCCGGCTATTGACGCAAGAGGATCCATGGTTCCCGTAGGATAGTGATGGTTCCAGTGGCGTTCCGTGTCCGCCAGTGGAGGTATACTGCCGGCCTGTGTTAGAGAATTCCACATCTGCTGGTTGGGATTAGATACAACTGGCATAGCTGACGTTTTGCGTTGCTGAGCACGTTCGGTACCTTAAAACAGAACATTCACATATTTTTGCATTTTATTCCAACTGTGTCTGAAAATAAATGAGCTGAAGTGCACGGGCATCAGCTCTTTTGCTAGTTTGTTGACGTTTACTATAATCAAACTTACAAACTGTTAAGCCACAGAGTCATCTACTTTTTTCGATTTCTATATTGAGGCCATCAAGGTGTCCGCCTAGAACTTCCGTGATTTTTTGTCATTTTTATCATATTAATAAATTTTGTAATATTGTCATAATAAATTATAATTAATAATATTTTTTTATTTGTCATATTAATAAATATCATTTATATGTATTAAACGCCGTTGAAACATATTTAGCATGCGCAGTTCAGCGTAGATTCGTACCAATTGGTAACGGTGCCATTTGGCGGTCCATATGATGATGCTGAGCCTGTGATTGTTGCTGTGGTTGTTGCTGCTGCTGTTGCTGCTGCTGCTGCTGCTGTTGTTGTAAACTGCCACTGGCGCTGTGCTGAAGGTGCCCGGGCATGGCACCATGTCCAGGCGCCAGTTGATGGTGAGTCTGATGTCCATGGCCGTTCATGTCCTGGTGATGATTATGTCCAAGATGCATTCCGCCGTGATATACGGGCGGTTGCATATGACTGTTCAGTGAACCCAAATGGCCGACTCCCTGTTGATGAAAGTGTGCTGCGGCGTTTATGTTGCTGTGGCTGCTGGTATTGTTGTTATTGGTGTACATTGACATTGGGTCCATCGTGTGATGGGCTGCCGCAGCCGCAGCCACCGCCGCTGCTGCTGCTTGTGCTTGATGCAGCTGTTGCTGTTGGTGATGGTGTTGGTTATACTTATAACCACTACCCGTACCCACGGGATTCGGGACCGGTGTGGGTATCAACTGTGCGGGCGTTTCAGGCAGATCCAATAACGTACCCACGTGCTGCCTGGTGGACACGTTGCTGTCACTTTGAGATACCGAACCGACAATTGGTGTCTGCGTTGCCTGGCCACCGTTAGCGAAAGATGAAACTCCTGACCCCACAATGTTTGCGTGACTTACCACAGTCGTAATGACAGCACTCGGAGACGCTGTTGAGCAGGTTACGACGGCGACGGCGTTGTTATTATTAGATACGTTATAGTCGAGTGTGGCGGGGGAAACGACGCTGCCGACTGCCGATGCTGCACTGCCTATGGCAGACGGCGTCGACGTTGGAGACGAATGAGCACTATTAGCGGATAGGCCAAACGGAGGCGTCGCAGGTGCGGATAATGCACCACCATTGCCTCCTGAGGTTACGATGTGCGCTTGGCCACCCGTCGAAACTGGCTGGCGGAAATTTGTAGGCGATCCATGAGCCGAAAGTGAGCCTCCCGCCGATGACTCAGCTGCCGCATTATTGCTATTGCTACTGTGGTTGTTGGAACTACTATGAGTGCTGCTCAATGTTGTCGAAGCGGCACTCGCCGACGAAGCGCGCTGTTGTTGTTGATGGTGATGCTGCTGCTGACCTAGTGGTACATTGGTGGTGCTGTGCTGCTTGTTATTGTTGTGTGACTTTCCACATTGCATGGGCTCCTCTTCACTACGTGGCGATAGCGATGATGATGCTGAGGAGCCGGCTCTTGGCGACGGAGGAGGCGAATGGGGTGAGGTAACGGAGGCGGAGGTGGAACCGGAGGCCGAACCCCCACCTGTACCAGATACTGATGCAGATCCGACGACGCCGAAGAACGATCGGTCACCACCACCTCCTGTGCTGGTGGTGTGTGCAGAAGACCAACCCTTGGTGCCACCTGAGGTGGCCAATACATCTCCCCCGCCCCATGCATGTTGCTGCTGTTGTTGATGCCAACTGCGTGAGGGTGCCAAGAAGGACGTCGGTGGCGTGGGTGAGGTCGAGTGACCGGCACTAGCTGGGCGAGACAGTTCCGGCGTGGCGACAGCCGGAGCGGGTGATGGCGCTTTAGCCGACTTTGCTGGTGATTGGTGGTGTGTGTGGTCGGCTACGGCGGGCGCATTTCCCGAGGTAGTGATACTGCTAGTGACATGATGATGGGAAGAGTTGTGGGAAGACTTTGTACTGCAGCTTTGCTCAAACAGTGGGGTAACCTTCTTAGTGCTCGACGCTCTAGCTTCGGGCTGTTGAGCAGACGGCCCTGACGAAGCAGCAGAGCTAAGCAGGGGTGACTGTGCTTTGTTATTTAGCACGGGATTGTTACCAGGGGTGCTCCAGGCAGGCTGCGCGGGTGGAGGTGCGGGTTGAACTACCATCTTCGTTTTGATTGGCCCCGCGGAAGCAGAGAACGACGTGGGCTGCGCCGTTGATTTGCTACTGCTGCCTGAGCTCTTCATTCCTTTGCTACGGGCGGCAACGCCTGCTAAACCGCACCGCTGCAAGACATCAGCGAGTTCGGCATCCGCATCTTCTGCTAGCCCGGCGATAAGATTTTGGGCGTGCTTGGTGGATTCGGCTGACCCGCGAATGAGTACAGTGCGTTCTCCCTGATTAGCTTTTGGGTTTTGTTTTTCCACCTCAATGTGCGCGCCGGAGATTTCTCGAATCGCGTTGATATTGCATCCGGCGCGACCTATAACCCGCGAGATGGCAGCTGCAGGTACCGTCACTTTTTTCGTTCGTCGGGTTACCTCTTTCCAGCCTTCCTCTCTAACGCCACCAGATCCCCCGGATGCTTGTTGCGGTTTCGGCGATATCTTATTTCTTTGACGGCTTGTTGTAACTGCTTCAAAGGGCTGTTCGTCTTTGCCGGGAGGACTCAAATGAGACGTTGTTGAGTGGCCAGAAGATTGGTTTGAATTAAGGGTATTGATTCCACTTTGCGATTGATTAGAATCGTTTATTCGGAGATTTTTAAGAATTAATACAGCTCCCAGTGCCACTGAATTGTTAGATGGCTGAGTACTTAAGGGCTCCGCGCGACCTCGGTCCACATTTTTCTTGCGGTCCTTACGGTTGAACGGCGGAACTGAGGGAGCTACGAGGGAGTTCGAGGAAATAGAACTTGTGTTTAGATGGGTGGTGTTGTTGCTGTTGGTGCTATTGCTGTTACTGCTGTTCATATTAGACGTGGCCGATGGAGGTGGAGGAGGAGATGTTGGAGGCGGGGTTTTGTCCATCCGTATAACGGTTGGCGGGGATACGCTTTTGAGAACAGGTGGTGGACTTCCGTGGTTACTTTTGCGCTGGGGGACGATACAGGTGGGGCTACCTCCGGCCCTCGAAATTTCATCGATGGTCGGCGGCCTTGTCTCGGCGGGCTGGTAGCCTGACACCTCGGTTACTTCAGCGTCTGCCTCTTCGTCTTCGTCGTCATCTTTGCCCGTGGCACTAACTTGCTTGGCTTTCTTTTTCATACGCTTCTTCTCTCTACGGCGAGCAGCTGCCGCTTTTTTTTGTTCTTCACGGGTTTTCTCCTCCTCAAGGGCCTTGAGCAGAGAGCTCGCATTTCGATTAGCCTCCGCCGCTTGCCGTTCTTTGGCCTGATGAATTGTGTGCATGCACGTCTCGCATTTGTCAAGCAATTCTTTGTCACTGAGCGTCTGAATGTATCGCGTCATCTCTTGATCTGATGGGAACTGCATCACATTGCGGACCATCCATGCGACGACCTCATGATGACCTTTGCGGAATGCCGCCATGAGACAGGACACCTTTCTGTTATCTTGCGAGTCAATGTCCGCACGCGCAGCCACAAGCCTCTGAACCACGTCTAAGTGACCGCCATTGCAGGCTAACCAAAGAGGTGCGTTGCCTTTTTTGTTACGTACGTCGACTGCGGCATTCCGTTCCAGTAGTAGCTCCACGAACCGCAAATGACCCTTATCAGCAGCGATTGTGAGCGCCGTGTCACGTGATGATGGTACAGGGGGGGCGTTGACATCCGCGCCTTTGTCCAGTAGCACTCGGCCCACATCAACATAACCGCCAGATGCTGCCTCCATCAACGGTGTCAATCCCGTCTGCAATGCAAATTGCGTACAAATATATAACCAGTGATATGAGCTGATAAGAAGAATAGAAACTCTTAAGATAAGAACTTAAGATAAGAAAGAATAGAATAAATAGAAACTCTAAGGAGATTGCTTATGTTAGTCGCGACCGAAGAACACTCAACATCCGAACTGAATGTTGAATACGAATGTGAACTGAATCCTGTACTTAAATGTAACTTATACGTTATCCAAACGTCTTTTAAAGACGAATTAACTGTTCCATCTGTACAGTGAATGTCTTTAGAATATTCGGTATAAGCAATACAGCAGTTACACTGCATGCTTAATGTAACGAAAGCATCTCACTGTCTTTTGGAGCTTCTTGGAGCACGTGTGAGCTGAAACCGCAAAACTCGATGCGTCTTTGTCAAGATGTTTTTTAATTTAACTGCTTTTTTTGTTAGGTGGTGGTGAGAAACGCTGCTGGGGTGGTTCGATTTTATGGTTCTTTGCGATTGCGGATCCCGGCAAATAGAATTGATACTGTGCAACATGCTGCGCGATGCGTTCGATCAGAAGACTCCCATCATTTGCCCAAATTAGCTAGCTGTTGACAATGATATCAACAGCTTTCGTTCAAAGAAAAGCTATTCATTTGAGAAAAAACGCGATAGAAAAGCATGAAAGTGGCCGAATCAGACATTAAGAAACCATTTTTAGCAAAATATTCAAAACGAGAAGGATGACTTTAAAAAAATGGTTTCTGTACGATCTAGTTTTATCCACAGTCTACACTATTTATCGGGTTTGAATCATAGGCGTGTCCAGATCACATCACCACAAAGAGACACTGTTGACTATTTGTATTTGTCCTTTATTCACATTACCATAATATGGATAAATTACCTTGGCTCGATGTTCAACATTGGCCTTGCGATCAAGTAGAAGCGACACAACTTCATGTCGGCCCTGAAAGCAGGCGAGTGTGAGGGCTGTATTTCTGTTGGTCTCAATCTGTGCGTTAATATCTGAGCCCTGATCTAGCAACAGTCGCACGGCGGCCGCATGTCCGTTCATTGCAGCAAGCATCAACGGCGAAATACCGAGCTTTGACCCCGTCCGAGAGTTGATTTCGGCTCCATGATGCAGCAATAGCCGAATGATGTTTACGTATCCACCGCTGGCCGCTAGTGATAGCGGCGTATAGTCTGATACGTTACGGTGCTCGCGATTTGCGCCGTGACCGAGCAACATCTCAACCACGTCGAGCCGACCGCCAGAACAAGCAAGTGACAATGCAGTATCCTTGGTACGCTCCGACTGAGTTTCCATCTGCGCGCCATGTTCCAACAAAGCTTCCACCACGGCTACAGTGTCGTTAACAAAAACACACGCGTGCATAAAAGAACACAAATTAATTTTATTATTACCTCACTTTGAGTTAACATTTTTTGGCTGGGAATTTATGGTTCTTAGCGAAAGAATTATAAAAAAAAACCAAAAAAATTCAAACAATCTATTTAGATAGATGGCTATAATGGCATATTTTTATGATAAACGAGCAATGACAAACGCTGCGTAATCGTATTGGCAATGTCTGACGAGCTCAAACTGTGGAACCAGACATGTCTTCTTGAATTTTGGTTATTTCACAGGAAATTCAGATCTATCTGTTCTTGACTGTAATCCCATGTGTCTTTAAATCTAGAGGTAGATTATTCCCCGTATATCCTTTAGTAGTACTAGATGTAAATTTGTGATTCGAAACCAGACAACCTAAACCTGAGCATGACAGTTGGCTTTATAATAGTAAAAATCCGCCAATATCTCAACCAAGCTATCGATTCTTCTCATCGTTCCCAGCAGATACCGACACTTAACAATCGTCTCTGGGTATTCCAAAGCCTTAAATGTCTAACAATGTGGAAGGCTCACAGAAGCGACAAAAATAATAACCGAAATACTGTAGAGTAAGGTGTGCTCAAGTCCCCATACTTACGAGAGTGTCCTGCTGTAGCGGCAAGCATAAGTGGAGTAAAGCCCTTTTTATCGCGGTGCTCTATGTTAGCACCTTTGCCGATCAGTAAACTAACCAACTCTTTGTGGCCGCCTGAACATGCCAGGGTGAGAGCCGTATCGTGATTCGAGTCTGTCTGCCACTCGACGTCGGGTAGCAGAGAACCAGGCGAAAGGATTTCACCCGTGCCAGCAGTTGCTGTTGTTTGGTTAAGAGGAACTGCCGTGGCAACAGCCGAAGCGGCTGAGCTAACAGGTGTGATAGGAGCCGTTGGAGTTACTGCGACGGTGAATCTCGGCACTGGTTCCTGTTCTTTCTCGATGTTTTGCTGCTGCTGCTGCTGCTCTTGTTGGAGTGTTCGCGGTGGCGTGGCGACCATGAGACCGCCGTTGGCTTGAGTCACTGCGAGCTGGGCCGATTCATTGGTTGAAGGACTAAGTGCGTTAGCAGCTGCTGACAGCACTGTTGAAGCAGGAATTCCGGTTGCCGCAGCCGCCACAGCAGCTGCGGCGACCGCCGCATCAGGTTGCTGTTGGGCCACGAAATGTGCGGTTTCGTTAACGGCGTTATTTACGAGTGACGTCAAGAAACCTCGTGCGTCAGTCTTACAGCTCTTTTGCACTTTTTCTTGCAGTTCGCGTTCTACTTTCTGTAGTTCCTCAAGAACTTGTTGTTTGTTCCGCAATTTCTCTTCGTTTGTCGTTCCGGCAGCTGTTGCTGCGGCCGCTGCAGCAGCACCGAGTGGTAACATTGGCCCGCCCTTCATGATCGACGTGAGAGCGTACTCAAAGCCCGCACGCAAACCGGCCGTCTCTTTGGCCTGCACACCTCCTACAGCAGCGTTTACGACGGCACTTGGGGTGGCAACTGTTGATGCAGCGGGTACTGCAACAGCCGGT
Source organism: Tropilaelaps mercedesae (assembly GCA_002081605.1). Taxonomy (NCBI): domain Eukaryota; kingdom Metazoa; phylum Arthropoda; class Arachnida; order Mesostigmata; family Laelapidae; genus Tropilaelaps; species Tropilaelaps mercedesae. The sequence goes on along the minus strand of MNPL01009738.1, from coordinate 25,686 downwards.
GTCAGAGGAATACCAGCCGCCGTTATGCCACCTGGAAGCGGTGCGGCCACAACAGCTGCATCCTTTTTGTCCTGGATTTTATGAATACACGTTTTTCCCGCAGCACCAGCAGGAACAACCGGAGCCGTAGTAGCAGGCTGGGCAATCACGGGCACTGCGGATATGCCGGCAGCAAGAGCTGCCGTGGTTGAAGCATTGACCGTGCCGGCTGGCGCAGTTGATGCCAAGCCTAGTGGGCAATCCTTTCTGTAATCAAGCAATAAGCGAACAGTGTCGAGGTGCCCACCCTTGGCCGCCTCAATTAGCATGGATGAATTGTCCTTAAGGCGATGTGCGGGGTTTGCTCCCGCGTCGAGCAGCATACGTGCCACCTGCAAGTGTCCACCCGCGCATGCCAGAGAGAGCGGCGTGTGATCGTTAGACGTCGTCCGCTTGTTGAGCTCCGCACCTTTTGCCAGCAAGAATTTAACGGTGCACACGTTGCCCGCGCGGGCGGCCTTCATGAGCGGCGTTCGGCCTCCTTCACTCTCGTGCTCCATTGCTGCGCCTGCCTGAAGCAACAGGTCAGCTACATCCGTGTGACCATTTTCACACGCGTACGTAAGAGCCGTATCGCCTGTCGCCGTACATGCATTTACACTAGCCCCCGCACCGATCAGGTACCGCACCAGGTCAACATGACCTTCTTGCGCCGCTTCCATCAGTGGGGCCGACGTTCCGAGCTCGAGATCGGCACCAGCTTTGATGAGAAAGTCGGTTACCTCAAGGAAACCGCCACAGCACGCTAACGTCAACGCAGTTTCATGTGTTTCCTCGGTCTGAGCGTTGATATCAGCGCCTTGCGACAGCAACAATGCCACCATCTCCTCGTGACCTTCCCTTGCAGCTTCCATAAGAGGGGTGTATCTATAAAAACAAATACATTGTTAAAACACAAGAAACATGATCTTTCCTTACACCTCAGATCAAGAATACCAAGTGGTCCGCTTCCTCTAAAAATCCACGTTTTGTATAAGCCTGCTGTTCAAGGTATATTTAGAGTAATGTACTATAAGCTCCAAAAAAGTTAAACTAATCGGCTCATTCATCTCTCATCACATACCCCTCATCATTGACCTCCTCGATATTGGCGCCTCGGTCAAGTAAAAGTTGTGCTAGTTCGACGTGGCCCCCGCAAGCAGCTAGAGTCAGTGGGCTTTCAAAGGAATCCTGTGGCATGTTCACCTGCGCTCCCGAATCGAGCAGTAAACGAGCCACTTCAACATGTCCGTCCATAGATGCTTCCATCAAGGCCGTGTGCATCTCGTCCGTCTTATGCTCGCGATCTGCGCCAGCCTCAAGGAGAAAACGGACCATTTCTAGATGCCCTTTGTAACAGGCAAGCGTGAGGGCGCTCTCCTTAAACTCATTCGAGTGTGAATTGATCTGTGCGCCATGTTTCACAAGTAGACGCGCCACAGGCACCTGTCCAGCAGACGCCGCCTCCATGAGTGGCGTGTGCCCATTTTCGTTGTGCGCTTCTGCATTTCCACCTGCCTCAAGTAACACCTGGACTACGTCCTCGAAGCCGTTTGAGCAGGCAAACATCAAGGCAGTGTTGCCTTCATGGTAACAGGATAATGCAATATAATGCCAGACACAAAAAACACATCAAGCGTCTTCATTACACAAATACACTTTTTTTATAATCTCTATTTCGGGCTTTCTACATACGTAACGATTGGTCTATATAGCGTGCACATATTGTAGATACTATGCACACGAATAAATACGAACTATTGACCCCTGTGTGAACATACACGGCAGAACCGTAAAACAAGAAGCACTCGATCTACCCTAAACAAAACTTGAGTTCTCGTTCATGCAATAGAGTATTACCTCGATAGAAGAATACTTTACCTTGTTGCGTCTTAGCGTTCACGTCTGCGCCATGTGTTAAAAGAAGTTTGACGATGTCACAGTAACCAGCATTAGCCGCTTCCATGAGTGGGGTGGTGTCCTTCAGACCTCGCTCCTCTAGATTAGCTCGCATCACAAGCAACAGCTGAGCTAACTCAAAATAGCCAGACGCACATGCTAAACTCAATAAGGATTCGCCCTCTTCGGTAATCTGATTTACGTCACGGCCCGTGTCCAACAAGCGCTTCACCGTCGTAATGTCGCCATCCATGCATGCGTCCACAAGTGACCTGCAGGGTGACGATGTTGATGACGATGGGCTGCCCCCTGTCATGACACCATCGATTGTCAAACACGGAAATTTACAGCGAAGAAAAATTAGAGAAAGGGTAACTACAAATCATGGCGGATTAAATCGAGTACCTCCGGTAATCCAGCCTGGTTGTTTTCGCAATGTGCTCTAAAAATACGGTCATTAGTGTGCTTATGCTGGACATTGCTTATTTTGATGTCTCTGTTTTTATATGTATATGAAAATCAAATAGAATCGCGCTGTGGATGGCCGCTACTTTGAGCGCCCCGCAGCTAGACAAGACGTCATTTTCGTAATAAGTAGGCGAACTTGTTAGAGCTATTTATTAATGTTCAAATTGCTTACAACAAGGAAGTCACAGTCTGTCATCTGGTAGCTAATTCGAAAGTTGTCAACTATAATAGAAGCTAAATTTAAGCTTTAGCTTACCTATAGTTGCTTGTTAAAATGCGCACTAAAGTCAAAGTGAAGTCATTTATTTGCAGGAGAGGTACTAAACTAGTTTTCATCAATTTTGTGAATTATTCGTCCAGCAACTCATTAGGAATTCCCATACTCATACTCGCTGCAATATTTCCCATTTGGGCCGTATTATGGCTTTTCCAACAACCTTCCAAATTTTCTCTTCTTCGCCAACTTCCGACGCAAATTTTTCAGAAAAAATACACAAGCTGATGTGTCCGTGTCTGATCTTCTCATGTGAGCCTCTCATGTGGTCCTCGACGCACATCTTGTACTTGTAATGTTTGAAGTTTGAGGAAAAAGTGATTCAATGGTTAGTGAACCTCGTGTAACTTAATTAACCCTTGCAGCGTATGGTCGGCTATCATTACCGAAAATCTCAATGTGGCTGCTTATACACACAAATTCCACTATTCGGACTAATTATGTTTGAACGTAGATGAGGCAAGAAACATGTACTGACTTGTATTGAGTAACATTCTCGTTGAAGCAAAACCATTGTATTTAACCCGCGGCTTAATACACCGTGTACACAGCTGTATCAGCTTTGCTAATTCTATTAGTTCCCGATTTTATTTCCCATCGACTCATTCAAAGTATCCATATTTCCGCTTAGTTTATGACGCATCTGCACTCTTCTGTAAAATGCAGGTGCATTCCCAAACGAAAATAAAAAACTTGGTCTCAAATTGGCACATAATGAGATAATTTGGAGCACCATTTTTTCGGAGCTGTTCGATTTGTCAGAGCAACCAGTCAGCTCAGTCTTCCTCTAAAGTTTCAGAAATTCTGCCAAGGCACTCAAGTGTATGCTTTTTAGAATACACGCAATAACCTAGTTCGCTTAATCTCTAAACTTGCCAAAGAGCTGCCGAAGTGTGCAGATGTGATGCATTATATTTCATTAAGGTCATTTCATTCTATTTTTCATTATATTTCAGACAGGCTACTCTGCTGAGGCTTTCCGTACAATCAAGCACTTCACTTGACACAGAATTAAATCTAAGTTAATCTGCTGTCGTTTGTACGGTTAACTGCTTTTTACTTGCGTTTGTGTTAAGTACGTACCGGGGCCGGCTGCCTGTTGTTGAGGTGAACCGGGTTGTTGTGCCTGCAGGGCGTTGGCTATCGCGGCGCTTGGCACAGCTAGGGCGCCTGCAGGAGCACTGCTGCCCGGGGACACTCCAGCGGCCGCTTGCTGGAACCCTGAGGCACCTCCAGGGGTAGTTGATTGTTGCTGCTGCTGTTGTTGATGCTGCTGCTGCTGTTGTTGGAGTTGTTGGTGAGCAGCAGCGGCTCCTGCTCGTTCGGCACGCATCTGAGTTAACGCAGCTGCAGCTTCGTCGAGTGCGGAGCTTACCGAGGTGGTCAATCGACGCAAAACCTCTGGATCATTAAACTACAAAAAAAAACAAGGAAATGAAGAAATTGCAAACTGTAGAGATGAATTATCACAATGCGTGCTCAATCGTTCATAAACAATGATGCTGGGGTACGTTTTGCAAACCCATAATTGTGGCCAATTTATGAAAATATCAAATAAAGTAGATGTTTTGGTTATGACAGACAGAGACATACACGTGCACATATCGCTTTACAAATTAATTTCACTAAAACCCGACACTTTAATTAGCATAGTATCTGATAAATTCTATACACAATTTCGCTCCAATTTTTAAACTACGCATTCTTACACATGGTACGCTAAATCCCGGAAAAAAGTCTGGTTTAAATACATTAGTTGTTCCGCTTCAGCCCTAACGCGAAGAACCTAGTCGATACCAAACAAAGCTTATGTCCATTTGCAGCCTTATCCTCTGTTTGATATAGTCGATATCAAACAAAGCTTAGATCCGTTTGCAGCCTTATTCTCTTGTTTATTGACTGAATTTATGTCGATGATTTTTAGCGGAGGGCTACTTCAGATTTTCTATAAATTGGGTTTTCTCAGCTAATAAGGGGACAAGCCTCTTTTTGGTGAATGCGTGGGAAGTTGCCACCTATTTTAAATGAAGTTGCTTCAGTTCTTTAAGAATTCGCTGTCTCTAAAGTTATTTCAGTCTATCAAGAATTCTCTGTCTCTAAAGTAACTTCAGTCTATCAAGAATTCGCTGTCTCTAAAGTTACTTCAGTCTATCAAGAATTCGCTGTCTCTAAAGTTACTTCAGTCTATCAAGAATTCGCCATCTCCATAGGTCACTTTTTAGGCTATTTTCATATAAAGCCATTGTAGTGCTATAAAAAGCAAAAATTCCTTGGAGGCCACGACATTTGCCGCATAGATTTTTCTGTCAATGTTTCAGGCATCTAGACTATTGATTAATTATTGTTGTCTATTGGAGGCAAAACGAATTTCCAGTGAACGATGAAAACGGTGAACTACAGCAACAAACAGAATTGATAATTGAAATACAAGTACTCTCTCGATACCTTAAATGTACAGTAGTTTTAAAACCATTTGGCTTAACGCATGTTACGCAAAAAATGCACAATACTGTGCTACCTGTCTTTTACATAGTCAACCTGTTTGGCTTCGAGAGAGAATTTGGAAAGCCCGGTGGCATTGAGAATCGCCTCTAGTCGGGCTTGCGTATCAGGATCAACTCCAACGGTCGGGATGTCTTCATTCAGCGACGAGGAACTTTCCGATAGTAGAAACTTTGACGGTATGCTGATTGGAATGGTGTCCGCTGAGCTGGCATCACCCTGAAAAGCAGCAAACCAACATTCAAAGTTGGTTGTTAGTTTTTGAAACCTAGGAATACAATGTGCCATGGGTACGATCTCGATGCAGATTTATTGTCCAATATTTCTTCATTTCTGTGGCACAAATGAATAACTTGGAATCCCAACATAATTCAGAAGCCCATGAAGAGTAAGGTGCATTTTATTTGCCACGCGACTCAGATATTTCTACACAACTCCGTATTTCACTAACTACCATGTGTAGAGTGATTTAAAGACAACATGTGTATATTGGGTTCACCTTTCTCCAATGCGACTGGTAATTAAGCATTGTCAGACAGATGTGCATTACTGGTAGTAGAATAATGTTCAGCATATACAATAAACATCAAAAACAGCGTTCACCTAGTGAGACCTAAGTCCGAGTAAAACCACCTTAAAAGTCAACTCAATATATACGAGTAAAACCTATGCAGCTAATCGTAACCAGCTTCCGTCCAATCTTTTATTATGTTTAGGGCTGACCATCAGCCAACATTTAACGTCCGCGGTACCGCTTTTTGCATTAATTCGTAATACAGACCCCATAAATGTAAGAGGCAACGGTGGGAATCGAATCTGTGCAGCTACGTATCTCTTCCGGTCGCAAGGCGTACCTGAATGCGCCAAGCCACCGAGTTCGATACGTCCGTTCGTTTAACATAACCATTCCTCAGCCACAAAAGAGTCAATTAGACTAAAAACCAAAAAAAATAGCGTTCCGATTCCCATTTGAAAGGAAATCCAAAGAGAAAGCCGAGCATTTCCAATGGCTGTCGCATGAATCAACGATTTAATTGACAGTCTATCACGAATGGGGCGCATTTGAGGCCTCATCTCGTTTTTGTCAATTTCCCGTTCAAACCTGAATACTTGGTAATAAATGCATTAATTATAACGGCAGACTAGACGAATAATTGCTGTCCAATAGCTACAACGAGGAAATTTTTCGGCTATTTATCCAAGAAGAATTATGATAGATTATGAAGGCGGGTAATGGCCACCGCAATAAATGTAAATGCGTTTACTGTAGTACGCCAACCAAGCAAAGAATAAATACCCTTTGGTATCTAAATCAATTATTACACACGTGTTTCTAAATTAGCGTTTCATACGGTCTTTGTGTCAATCAGATTTATTGAGTATGAAGGATTTTTTGTATTTTTTGAAAGAAATATGTTCGGGTACATTTTTGCTTTTTGAGCTGAACTGACAATGAAAGGTAAATACTTTCATAAACTTTTAAAAGTTTCATAAAATTTTCATAAAAAAAATAAGTAAAGTTCATATTCTACTTAGTCACAGGATGTACCGTATATGGGCTAGTTTCACTCGTATAACCCGATAGATGATAAACTCAAACTTGGATGCAACACCTATTAACCTAAGTCTTGTTTATTGCTCGAAAGAGTTACCTAACCATGGTTAATAGTGTAAGCCACAGCAATGCGACGATATAGCCAAGCAACATAAGCAAAAACCATTTTGTTAGCCGTGTTACAGCGCACACAATACTTGTGTTACTAATTCCAGCCAGCATTCCATAAAATTTAATTTAGATTCGGTGCTACATTTGAAGTGCGACGTTGCTTCATAATTAATTTTGACCAAGTGTGCCAACAGACGGATATTAAGAGTAACTCGTAAATATTAACAATCAAGTATTATAAAGACAATCTACTGGTGACCGAACACCGCAAAAGAAGTTGCATGGCTATTCGTTTTAACTAGAAACGAAATATTACTTTGGGATTACCAGAGGTCTCTAAACTTTGTCTATAAATCGATAAAATCCTGCTATAATCATAATGTCAGCAACTTCAAATACTATCGAAAGGGCCAGAAGTAAAGATGATATGCAAACAATTGATAGAGATTCCACAAAAAAGAGTTAATTAAAGATATTATATGAACATAAATGTTACACATTGTACGTGAGTCTGCAGGTGTGCTTACTCATGTGCAATTATGTGTCATAATAAACTATGTAATCGATATTTATATTCATTGCAGCACTTTCATGAGCCTTATATTTAAGCTATATCGTGCATACTCCAGTAATACACACTATCTCTCTGAAATTTCATATTCAACTGCGCAAACTTGTTCCTAGCAGACGGCGAAGTCCAGACTCTCAGAAGAGGCTACCATATATGTAGATGCCACCATATTTATATGGAGCTTATTACTGTCACGTGAAAATTCGCTTATCGGTACGCTGTCCGCAAACGCCTTCCTCCTAACTGTCCACCTAAATGCCCAACATAGTCTAGTTGTGCGATGGCGTAAAGCTGACGTACGCAAAATGCTGCTAATGCGTCATAGCGTTGCTTCTTCAAGCAAATAAAAGTAATTTAAATATCTTCATTAATATTTTTATTGGAGAGCTTGCTGCTAGTTTCGGCCCGTACCCATAAAACAATCATATCTCTTCTCTATTACATTCTGACATCCCCGGTCGCATATCAACCTCCAAGCCAAAGGTCTAAAGCGGTCGCTGCAAAAGTAGCCACGCACGACTCCAGTTATTCCGTCTTTCTCTTCATTGCTCCACCGGTATTCGTTTCATATCTATGTCCTATGTCTATGTAATTATGAGTGTTTTTGTGAGTGCGTTCATACAAAGGGTCGAATATAAATCCAATGTAAACCAACAGCAGCGGCCAAGCCACTATTAACGGCGCAATTGCTGCAACAGTAGTTTTTAACAACAACGTGGCTGCAGGTACAGTCGTTGTCAATGATCGGATGGACTTAAATAACGCATGAGATCGAGAAGCAGTTGGTACGAGTAGCCTTAGTTGAGACTAGAAAAGTAAGTATAGAGAGACAGGACGAAAGAAGGCAGGAATCAGACACACGGATCACTAATCTCATGGGGCTATTGCTTCAGCGGTGGCAACCGCAATGATTACACCTGTAGGCTTGGAACAGCATTCCGTTCCACTCAGTTCAATTGGCACTTCATTTCACTCTGGCAACTGTGCTGCCTGGCAACGGACTGAATAAGCGAGTGAATTAGTACGCCACTACGGCAAAGCCAACAGCAGCAAACAGATAGCGAGCTCGTCAATCTAGTTGCAAAAATCGGCAAGAAAAAGAACCAGAAACTAATATCGGAAACGAGCAGGACCATGGGCAGATTCTGAATTGCAAAAGGCAGCCCTAGATGCCAAAAATACTAACAACACGAGTAAAATCAATGTCATCAGCAAGATCGCGTAGGAACTTCGGTATGCTGCTGTAGACAACTAAGGCAAGTTTAGCTACACTGTTGCTGCTGTCTTTTGGTGCTATCATAACGTCACTGTTGCCGTTGCCACGCAGAGAGTGTGATGCGTATAGAAGTCTCCCTGCCTGCCAGCCTGGTGGTTTGTTGCTGCTGGAGCTGGGCTGTTGGTGGGTCTTTCCGTTGGTTCCTCCCTTGATCGGTTATATCGACGCTCGTCGCTTTCATTCCTTCCTATTGATGTTGTGGTTGCTGTTGTTGTTGTTGGAATGGCAGACAGAAAAACCAGTCAAATAGAAGAAAAGGAGAATGACCAAAGAGACCAACCAACTAACGCGGCATGGGGAGCAAAGGAGAGCGCACACATGAACCGCCTGTTTCTTTCTCGTTTCGCTGTCGATTGCCGGCAAATGAGAAGCGTATAAGATGGCTTGCCAAACTACCTCTTTCTCTCTCTGAATTGGCTGACTCCTGGTTGCTGTTCGACTACGTCGTTATTGACTTGCCAACATCACCGTCACCGTCGGTGACACCATCGATTTCTCGGTCCCTCCAAGCACTTGATTCTATTGGCGTTGCTGGATTGCAATGCGCATAAGAAAAAGGTAACCAGAAATCGTTCAACTTCAGCACCCATATAATATGTCGATAATTCAATAGCACATATATGTATACATATAAATTAACATATATGTAAAGCATTTACGTATACATTTACGTATATGTTTAAAGAATTAACGTGTACATTTAAAGACACTACTGCGACGTCATGGATTCACCAAAAGCACTTGACTAGAAACGGGAAGGACGATTGCACCAAAAATCACTATCAATTCCGGTGATCATATTGATAATCTACGATGGCATGAGACCGGACTTAAAACCAAACGCCCAACGATCCATCTACGTAAAAACATTAAACATGTATGTGCACATATGCACACTCGGAAGTCATACAATAAAATTGGATTAAAAACGAACCGTCGAGAAAAAGTAAACCGCAATAGAATTACACACATACTGCAAAAAAATAAAATACATAGTCAATACGTGAGTGATGACGCAAAGATGCGCTAAAAACGTTGAAAAAGACGTCGATGGCACCTGCAGAAAAAAACTGAGCAAAGCAAGAAAACTTGACTCCGAGCTTCAGTTTCGTAATTAAAACAATGCACATTAGATGGGACATTGTGTTATATATAGATGAACCATGTATAAACGCCGTGTGATGATAACGGGTGTCAAGCTGTATTCTCACGAAGATTACGCTGACAAAAGCAGCCAGCATAATTGTAGAGCTCGAAATAAAATTGTTTTTTTTCATGAAACATTCATGATGTCACAAGTACGTGGCCAAAATTTGAAAACAAACAAAACGAACGAGGGAAAGCCGACCACAGTTTGACCATTTCGAAGGCCGTTATCTTCTTGACAGTTTTTGCCACGTGTGCGAATCCTTGATGTGTGGCTATGTTTCATTGGTGATTTTGACATGTCGGTGATATCTACACTGTTCGTTACTATACGAGAAAGGTGTCACATGTTCTTAAAAAATACATCTATACTGTTTTAGAGATATGTAGCCGATTAAGGCAGTGAACTGCAAACAAGCACTGAGCGCGGAGTAGCATGGCCATAGAACCGAATATTCGAAATTTATTAAGCTGAAAAAACACCAAACATGAGTTCTATCCAATAAAATCATGACTAACAGACAATTTTTTTTATAGCCAAACTCCAACTCCACCATCCTCCATCATGACACATCACTCGTCTACCACAGTATTCATTGCAAGATAATAAACTGGTTTTACTGTTTAGGTGTATCCTGAAGCAATCGTAGCGTCTCAGATAACTCCGGGAAACTGCTAATGTATAGCTGGTTCCCTTGTTGACTTTACGGGCCTGAGAATAAAACACTTGACAGAAGTGACACCAAGGGTGCATCTTTGGCGTTTCCCGTTCAATGTAGCTAGCCTCTAACATTAATAGCACAGTGTCGTCGTTGGGACCTTACGCTAGGTGCATCTGAAGCATGGTTGTAGCTATTGCAGACACCTAGGCTTCTTGCAAGAGCTACATATCTAACGAAGCACGGCGCGTTGCTTTGCAATAATACAACGTAAACACCCTTTGCATTTAATTATCCTATTACTATTATAATTACTAAAGTGAACCATGTTTCATTATTACCCAGCTTTAACTAAACTTCCCCATGACGGGTGTCATCATGATTGTTATCAGTCCATTAATGTCGTTATTTGTTTTATTAGTCCTGTCCTTGCTGCTACTGCTCTCAGTGATGCATTAACATTGTAGGACATGGACACATCCAAATGATGTCCTTCTCTGTGGCGTTTGTCCAGTCAGTGCCTCCCAATCGTTGTCACTGTCGACGTAGCCGTTGCTGACTTGAAGTTGGCCCATGGCTGATTTACCAGACAACCATGACCCCGCTCCCGCAAGGAAGTGGAATTATTGTGCTGTCGCTGTTGCTGTCAGTTTTGCTGCATACATAGTGAATCCACAAATCCAACACGAATCCATCGACCACTGCGCTATCCCCACAACGACGAGCGGTCAGCAGTCAAACTGCAACAGGCAAACAGCTCGAGAAAGACGCCAACGAGCAAACAGACACCAGCGCCTTTGAGATACAGCACAGCCGAGCTCGGTGCTACAACTGCTGTTGTTGCTTGCCAGAAAGGCAAACGACGACCAGGGTGGCGGCGGCGGTGGCGACGACGACGACAACCAACGTATGTTAGCCACCATCACTTCGTTCCATGCCTAGCGGATGAAATGGTAAAAACTACGGTCTCGTCAGTCATGAGGACGCAGCACGGACATGACGAAACGACGAACCGGCACAGCGAACAGACAGACTGAATGACTGACTATCCATAGACACGGACAGACTCGACGAGTCGATAGACGCCCCAAGAGACCAACTGAGCCAGCCAAATCATACAAAAAGATACACGATTTGGGTGTCGGAGACGGTATGCTGAGGACACTAATGAAAATGCACAGGAGGTGCGGCCGTGGCAAGAATGAATGGGCGCCTCTTTCATGCATATGGGCATCCAAGACCCCCCATAACATGGTGGCATGCCATCAGGTAGGTGAGACGATGTCCGACGGTGGGATATGAGCCGCCTGTGAGCTCACCACTCATACTGAGATAGACGATACGGAAGCCACGAGAACCACAAGGGGTCCAGGGGAGCCACATGGAGACCAAACGAACCACACCGACGCCAAAAAAGCCACACGCAGACTAGTACAAGGACATAGTACAACGCTCGCGAAGAAGCACGCTAAAAACCAAGTACAGAGTAATCTGTGCAAAATATAATCACCATTGAGTACAGTAAAACTCACGATCTGAATGAGGACGGTAGGCGACAAAACTGTTACAAAAAAAAAACAAAATACAGTTCTTTGAAAGGCGCTTATAAGCACTGCGATCTCAATGGCATTGAACACACATGTACTACCATATGAAGCACCGAAACAACAGCGAGGTGATGATGG
>MNPL01009734.1:37052-59304 GCA_002081605.1 Tropilaelaps mercedesae | reverse complement strand
AAAAAAAAAAAAAAAAAAAAAAAAGGGAACCAGTACCTGTTCACTTTATTTTCGTTGCCTAGGTAAACATGTCGATAACTTGAGGACATCGCTCCCCCATTCCGACTCCCTCGGCACTTCCGCTCGATTTACTGCTCGAGTATTCGGAACTGCAAAGCTTCATCCAGAGTGACGCTGCTAGCCCCGTCGGCGCTAGTCGGGGTGGATGTGCTTGTCTTGACTGAAATTTGGACGACCAAGGCCATCGTGCTCTCTGGCTTTTACGCCATTTACTGCAACGCTCTGAGGACACCGGGCGCCATATGTCCAAGTGGTAGGGTTCCATATTCATAATCACCATATGGGTGATTATGGAATATGGACTGGTGGCGAACAATGTTGTTGCCCTAGTTGGTATGAACATTAGCACGGTATCTATTTACGTCCGACCTCCGGAAGCAGAGTCCACGCTCGTCATGGTAGAAAAGCTCCTCAATGGACTTCGTGAAGTTCTGGCATTCCCCCTAATTGTTTGCGGAGACCTGAACATAAAATTAGACCATACCACTTTCAGTTTCGCGGTAGCCCTTCGATATTTCCCTGTAGATTTTGGGTTATGGATTTTCAGCTTCGGTATTTCTCTGACCTTCATTGATAACAACGGAAGCTCTGCCACTGATATCGTCGCAACAAATGTTGCAATCAACAAAATAATGTTTATCGATGACAACAATTTTGTAAAAGAAAGAGCGCATATTTGGGCCAACTAGCCAGAAGCTGTAGACGTCCTTCTGAATTCCTTAGCCTCCCATACCGCGAGAAGAAAATCGCTTCTGCGACTCTACTTCGTTGCGCATACGGAGTGCTTCCTGGATCCCACAACACCAATGGCGGAAGATATACGCAACAGCTCGTCGATCTCCTTGCGTGGGATTGGATCACAACAGACGAGCGACTACACCGGGAGAATAAATTCTCGGAGCAAGACAAGCTCAAGCAATCTATGCACTGTGCTTTAATAAAGCGGCTGGTTCTTGTCAAGTCAGAAACAAACACTTAAAGGATGCTATCATCCTGGTACCCTGTTGGACGGCGCTTTTCAATGAATGCTTTCGCACATTATTCCTTCCTCCATAATGGCTCCAGGCCCACCTCTTTGTTACCTGAGTTAGGTTTCTCTTGCCCTTCGCAGCCGTCTCCTTGGCGAGCCGTAGCCAAGAAAAGTGTCTGTTACAAGCTGTTGTTATCTATTCTGACAAAAAGGCTTTCCCAATTCTTAAAGGCCACAGAAGTTATTCCGAGAGAATAGCATGGCTTGAGACGTAATCTCTCTGTAACGACAGCGTGCTCAACACTGCAGGATGACATCAAGCGGGCTTTGGCTGAGCCCTCGCAACCGTTCCTTGCAGCGTTTGCGGGTTTCAAGGCAGCCTTTAACTCTGGGTGGCTCTGACTTTGACTCACCTTGTTGCAGATTTTGGTACAGGTGGGGGTTTCTTTCAACATCCTAGACCTGCTACAATAAAGGTCAGAATAGACGATGGAGTCGTGGAACTCCCCTCCTAATTTGAAACAGCGGGACTGACACAGAGACAACTCAGCCCGCTATTTTTTTGGTTTTACTTAAGGATTTATTGGCCCTCATACGAGGCAAACGTGACCTGGTCAGCGTGATTGTATATGCTGAAGACCTGGTTTTCTATGGCTGCAGTTGATTTCAAATTCAGTAGGCCCTAGCTGACAATTTTAGGGCTGACCATCAAACTGATATTTGGGCAGCTATGATTTAATATGTGAGGTGTTAGAAGACAAAGTTTTTTAAATGTTCCATAGAAACATTATAGTAGATCTGAGCTTCTCATTGCTGATACACCTGTATTTGACTAATATGATCAGGACCGTGATGACGTTCGTACTGATGAAGTTCGACGTATGTAAGCATGGTATTCACAAACAGCGGCAACGTTGGCAATACCTGTGCCACCAGATAAAGCTTATTTGTAAGAATATTTTGATATTTCAATTAATTATATTTTTACAAGTCTGACAAATCCTAAGAGCGGCTCGTAAAAATCTGTCCGAGGCAATTTCAGCCAGTGAAGGTGAGAAATTCAACGCTTTGCAATTTCTGGCGATAGGAAAAGCAGCAAGAGCCCAAACATATCCTATTTTTTTATAATTTATTTATTACAGAGCTATAAAATAAAAGCCTTAGCGGAGTCGTATCTCTATCAAAATGTCTTTAGCCAATACATTTAAATACTTAAATATCTTCGATTATTCAACAAAATTCTGATCGGTTGAAGGTATCAGAAGAGCCTTAATATCAGCGCAGGGATGTTGTCGGGAAGCGAGACTTGTAGAGCTTGCGCAACTCAGCATGAACTTGTTTAATCGCCTTGGAGATGTCCCAAGTGATGTCCCACTAGGCATCTCTTGCGTAGCCAGAATGAAGACGACTGCCAAGAAAAAATTATTCTGCGCCTAGTCTAGAATGCCTTAATTTTTTGCAGGGATATTAAGACGTTAGTGATTTGGTTTTAAAGTCATCGCATTATTCCATCCAAGTGACAATGTCTGATAAACCGATTGTTGACGGTAGACAAAATAAGCAGCCACAATTTTGTTAGAATAAAACGTTTAGCAGGCCCATGTCAACCTTTTATTAGTTAAGAGAAAGAACGTATAATACATCGATTCGCTGCATATATGGTATGTTTGCATGTATACCATAGTAGTCGCTACCTATCTCGAATTTGCTATGCTTAGGTGCTGTGGATAAACCATGTGTAAGATGACAGTATAATAGAACTACCAAACTCCTGAACTCAGAGAGGCGTTTCGTGCCAACTGCGACACTTTAAGGTGGTCGAAATTGGTAAAGCCAATGAAATCGTTCTTATTATAGTTAAGCGCAACCCCCCTTTTATCTCGGTCAGCGTCATAAATGCTTTCCTTTAGTAAGTATTGCTTGTTTTTTTTCTCTTTCTCTCAAGGGGTCCGTCTTTTTCTTTCGAAATGAGCGTTTAGTCTAAGTACATACATTCAGTTAAACCTACTCTAACCACAGCACTCACTGTACTCATCGTTTGTATACATCAGATTCGCTTTATGTTGCGTAGCTGAAGATGCTTACCGTTGCCTGCCACCACAATAACATCAAGTGCTGTTTTACTGCGTTTCATTACTTCACGCTTATACTATGGTGTTGTTGATATTTGTGTCTGATCAAAGATATGGGAAATCAGTAAAATCATGCTTACTTTTCCAACGATATTCAAGCCTAAATCATTATTAGATAACGTAATACAAATTGAATGTAATTGACTTATATGTGAATATAGCGGTTTTCTCTTATCCTATTCGAAGGGTTCTTGGACCTTGAGTATTTCATTACCGTTCCTATAAAATAAAAGAGTTGTAGAATAATTGTTGAAATAAAAGTTGATGATTGGTAAGTCCCTGAATCTGTGAGAAGGTGCGATTATATCATAAATGGTGTGATAGTTATGCGCTATGACGTCGACACCATAAAATATGACACCAAGAAGACAATTTTGTTAATCCACTTCTAATTCGTGTCATCGCGTCGCTCTTTTCATTAAAGTGTTATTTCAGCCGTTTACCGTTATTACTACTTTACGACGAATCCCAAAAAGTTTGCTCGCCGCTTCGAGTCCAGCGCATCCGGGTGCAAACGGTTTCCCTTTCCACGGCTACGAGTTGCCCTTTCTTTCATTCTATCAAACACGAGAGCAGATGGTGCCGATAGATGCTTACAAACAAGCTAGGCTTGATGCCAAGTTTAAGTATTAGTACGGGAAACAATGACATCTTTTCACCAAAGTCACTAGCTCATGGCTGGCAATAAGTGCCTCTTCGTACGGGAACTCGTTTGGCGGGTAACTCGTTACATTTATCTAGGCGAATGCTTCGGCGGGCTAGTATCAGTAAGTAGACATTGAGACCATGAGACGTGTTCTTGCTGGGCTACTTGAGGCTCCACTGAAAATTCAACAACGTAAGAAAACACCAAAACATCGTAAAAATCAGCACCTTGAATGACAACGAGAAGCTCAGGGAAGAGATATTTTTACTACTATTGAAGAAAATGAATTTGAGCCGTATAAAATCGTCGTAAACGCCGACGTAAAAACACATTTCATTTGTATTTAGCTTCTGGTCGTTGCTATTGTTGTGTATTGTTACTATTGTTGTACGACATTTTACAAGACTCAAGTCGTGTTCATTATACTATAGACGTTTAACCGACTTATTAGGCCAATGTGCTATGTTTACTGTGTATATAGTGGATGGAGCTCATAAGAAAAGGTATTTTTGACTCGTTGTCTGTGAAGACAACGAGTCAAAACGAACGACGTTGTTTTAAACTTCCCCCTTTCCCCCCAACACTAAAACCCCCGCAAGCTTAAAGTGCGCACTTGTCGCTCTCACAGCGCACCGTTCGTGTTGTTTGAAATTACACATTAGTATAAACGCTTAGTCGCAATAATCAACTTTCAAGCGCTAATTACTGGTTGCAGGCCGTTGCTTCCAACATGTTTGAGCGAATATTGAGCCTAAGTGTCACCTGTTAAAATTCCCATAACACTTGGATACACTGCATGGTTTCCGAGGTTAATACGTAGCTAGTCGGCAATTTCGTTGAGACCCTCCTCGGTTCTAAACCCGGCGCTGTTTATTGCCATTCATTCGGTCAACCCTAATTAAGGTCGTATGTATTACAAGCAAGTTTTTAACATGTCTGTAAAGTGGATTGGTGAAGTATATGTGGGTTGTTACTGTTTAATTTTATATACAGAAGATACCTACGACGCATATGATTTAACACCCTTCAGCATGCTACCGATGCACGATCCAAAAGTTTGTATTGATTTTTGAGTATTCGTAAAAAAACTTGTGGGCCAAATTGTTTACCTTTCCTTACTTTAACTTACAACAGACAGGAAAAAGTTTATCTGCGTAAAAGCAGATAAAAAAATTCAATCCAGTCTCTTGGATATATACCTGGTGTTACAATTTTTCTGACGGTATGTTATATTGATATTTTTACACAATTTTTCACGCTGTATGAAAGCCCTTTACACCACAAACAAAAGTTCTGTATAAGGAAATTATAGATCACCCTTTATAAAGGCTATAAAAGGACCAACTATTGTTTGAAAAATTAAAAGGCACGAAAGGCTTTTCTTGTTATTCAAGCTCAGAGCTGCGTATTCCCATCGATTGTTATTACAAATGGTTTTACCAGGCTTCAAACAGCAGCCCATTATTGAACCGTTATAACACATGACTATAACATCCATCAGCCTAATAGCTTAGGAGCTATGTTACTTACCTGCTGCGCAAAAAAGGCACTTAACCCATAAATATATAAAAATTATCGATAAATTGGATTTATTAATATTTTTTTAAATGAATAAATAAGTCGCTACTGTCATATCTGTTGTATGTTATATGTGTTTTAACTGTAATATCTGGTTGGTCTCATACAGGTGTATATAGGTAAATACGTGTCTAGTTTAGAAAAGTTAGTCTGGTTTGAGAAGACATAAATTGCACAATTTTGTGTAGCTTCCAACTGCGATGGCGTTACAGCTTAGCGAACTTAGTGATATTAGGCCTGGAAAATATGTATTGGTAGTAAGGTGCCATGTCATCAGCATGATATATTATTACAAAAATGATGCGTTTAAATGTTTATATATTTTTAGTGAATGTAAAAACTGAGTAGACTCGAAATAGACTTCTTTGTTTCTCATGGATGTGTTTTTTAGCCGCTACGTCTTATGAATTAAAACGATCATTTCTGACAAGATGCAAGAGAAGATGCTGTGCAAGAGGACTAGAACGTCTGGCGTGTGTGCTAGGGGAAATCACTGACTAAACTTGCGAATTTAAATTTGTTTTTTAAAGCATTGAAATGCCAGTCAGTACTGGGGCTCTATAAGAAACCAAAACAGTGAAGGTGGACTATTATTACCGATATATTTAAACTGCAAACTCTCAGATGGCGCTCCAATCCACCAGCTTTCTTGTAGATGATTGTCGATTAAAGTAAAGACACCTTACATTTTTTAGATCGAAATACGATCTTCCATTTTGTTAAACTGTGAGTTGCGGAAAGACTTGATAAACTGGTCACTTTTGGCACACCCTTTTGTTTTGTAATGTATAACACATCGTTTTGTCAGAACTGTCTAACGGTTCTTCATTGAATTGTATTAACCCACACACACCCACGCAAGGCAATAATTTTAGGGCTGACTATCAGCCAATCCTTAACGGTTACAGTCGCGCTTTTTGCATTACTTCGTAAGACAGACCTTGTGGATATAAATGTGCAGTGGCGAGTATCAATTCCGTGCACTCGTTTACGTATCTCCTGCGCTTGCAAAGCGCACGCCAATAAACCAAGTTACCGGGCTTGACGTCAAAGGCGTAATGAAGATGCTAAATCGGCTAGCTGCACAATGGTGATTTGCTATCACTGACCTTGGGAGCTCTCGTTGTCCGTTCGTATACTTGTCCGTCACGAATTGAAAATTGCCTTTTTGACCTTCCATACAAGATGTCCTAAGATGCTTGTAGGTTGGCCGCAGGGCTAGTTTTGATTTTCTGCAATGCACTAGTTGTATATGATCATTTTGGTGTGCCTGACAAGGTAAAAGACCTCGACCAATGTGTGCAGTAAACTGAACTTCCTGACGGTCTCATTAGGCAATTCATCCACCTCATTTCTTGAATAGATTACGCTGCAGATACGATGAAGTATTCTTAAGGAGAACGTTTATCTGACCGTGCGTTCTGCTCCTAAATGCACTAAAGGCTGCCTGTTGCATAAAACTAGTTTCAGTTAAAAAGGCTTTTCTATCCTGTTGTGCTTTCGCGGTCAAATACCGAACTGGTATGCTTTAAAAATATCGCTATTTCGACCCGAAATCGTACTAGCCGCATTAAGTCTTACGTGTTCTCGAATGGCCAGTTCGGCCAGGGTATTCGTCACACGGATATTGTTTTTCTCGGAGGCATAACAAACGCTTGATGCTCGTGGGCCACTAGCAGCCTTAAGTGACTAGCGTAACCCTCGCAAGCTTACAAAATTCGGGTTCTGGAGAATTATTTTAAAATAACGAAGGTACTGTAATCTCACCTTTTAATTTCTACCCTGCACGTACTTACACATGCGCCAAAAGTCCGTAAGCGTTCATTCAGATACTAAGTCCAAATCAATTCAGGTAATAGTTTATTATCAGCTGAGCGGGGAACGTAAGGTTATAATGTTTATAAACGCATCACACCATTGTCCTGTCATTTTAGTCTTAAACAAAATACATCACATTTGCGTATATTCATTATGCATAACTGTAACATTTTACATAGAAAATGACATCAAGATCGGTATGGATGGCTATTACGCATAATTTTCACTGTTGCCATTACAATTTGGATTAGACGACTTACCAACGTCGGGCATAGCGGTTTGGTCTGTTCCACCGATAGGAAAACATTTCTTTTGCCACAATTGCGATTTGCACAATCTGAATACTCTCAGTCGACTTGTTACTTAGGCATACAGGCTGCAATAGACCAGCCATGTTAATCAGTGGTATGTTTTCTAGGATTTTTTTATAGGAAATTGATTTATTTATTTATAGGAAATTGATGTTAAGTTAGACTGGTAAGAACTCAGGAAATGTTGCTAATAAAAACAAAAATTCATATCGAAAACAAATACAATGTAAACAGGGAAACATGTACAGCAAATTTACAGGAAAACAACTTATTAAATTTGAAAGCGTAAAACAATCTGCAGATCCAAATCGCTTAAATCACCATATACAGCTTGTGTATAAAGATATGCGGCCAGATGAGTTTTACGGCTAATCATATGGAAATATACTCGTTTCAATAAACGACTTTCTTCAAAAATCGTGTTTATGCACTGTTTCAGGTGCGTAACATTCAGCTCCTTGTCGCATACTGTCCTGGGAAGACAGTAGAAAGAGTTACTGTTGGTAGAGGGTCATGTTAACCAATAAGCTGCGCTGCTTATAATACCCTGTCGTTAAAACCGCTGCAAACAGTTGAGCTTAACCCGATTGCTCGTTAAATCGATTGCCGAGCGGGTAACTCGCAGAACAACACAAAGCCGTTCCTAAATAATTACGAAATTCTAACCAAACGAAAACAGCCTGTATCGTTTGCTAGTTAGCTGCTTATAATCAAACTCACATCGTTGAAACCAGCTGTCGCTATTGTTTTGTAATGTACTTTACTAATGTGGTTTGTCAGGAGGCTGCTCGTCTAGGGGTTTCGTCGGCATGAGTAAATACTAGCTAACTAATTCTAAAGGCTTTCCATTGTAAGCGCGCAGGAGCGTTCGATGCTTTCGAGGTATTTAATATATGTATGCTGGGAGTGTCTGTTTTTGAATCACTTGTTCTACATCTATGGGCAGATATATATCTGACAAATGTGCTTGCCCTTCTTTAAAGCGACGTCGATGCAAATACGCGCTAAATATGAATTTGAATTTCGGATTCGATTTCAAATTTTCGTAGCTGCCTCGCTTTCTGTATGCGCGAAGTTGTCGTACGTACAAACGGCATATTATGCATATTCTTCATGAGTTTTGGAAAGTATTAATTACTTGGTCTTTGATATAATTTGCTCGAGTTAGTTGAATTAGCGAATTTTTAAGACCAATACTTATAATAAGAACCATCAAAGGCTTTTTGAGTAAAAAGAAGATAATTAATTAATATTATATAATAAACTAAGATGATAATTAATTGTACACACCTCAAAGAGTAATTTGGAATTTTCTAAACATGTCATATAAACCGTCTTATCACGTTCGCGTTATACTGGACGCTGTAATATTTTGTCCCACTGGCATCAACCTCTCTATCAACGTTTTGCGCATCTCGCATGGAATGTCGGTGAGAACCTTTCAAAACCTTACTCTTCTAAGTTACATTAACATTCCTTAATTTAAAAAAGGTCTGCCATCTTCATTTGCACATAAATGTCTGCTAACTAAGCTATCAATCCCGATAGAAGCTCAGGCAGGTCTGTCATACAAGGCTGCTCTCAGTACGAGTCCCGTACTGATTTGTCAGTCACGCCTTTAGCCTGGTGACCTCTAAATTGTTTTGCGTAACATAATACTAGCAGATAGTCCTGCACCTTGTTGGGCCTCCCCCTTATACAAGTATTCGATTATATCTTTCTGGCGGTAATTAACGTACTCTGCTAGCTAATGCTAAGTGGCATCGCATTTAGTCTAATGGAATAAACAGCAATGTAAAGAAACCATATATGATTTTGGATAAAAAATATTTATTAGAAGTTGTTTTTCGAGCAGCGAGTTGTGATCAATTGTGTTTTCTTATTAACTACGAGAGAACAGTTTCTATATCAGACTGATTATACAAAACTTGCGGAAAGGAAAGTTTTTATTGGGTAAGTGGCCCACTAGCCATTGTCTCCTAGAATTATAGCTTTAATGTCGTTAGCAGTTTCCTGATGTACTGCCCTCATATGGCTAAAAAAGATAAATCCGCAAAGGCACTTCCTTGAGAAGTTGTCCGATCGGCTTGTTAGATTAACTGCGCTCGCCTACGGGACGTCCCTCATTATGGTCAGAATATACGGGGACCAGGCGCGAGCTACAATACGAAATTTTTCGTTGTAAGCGAAGCCATTGGATCGTCTACACGTTCCAGTAGCCGCGAGCAGATAAGAGCCCGTGTGGCCCACACTATAAGTTTAGCAGCCTAACACTGCAGCATGCTCAACCGCCGTTCTTTTACACAGATACATTATTGAAATCCTTTTCTCCATTTGTTCACCTCCGCGGAAACACCTCCCCGATTTCATTCCATTGCCGTGAAGGAGATCAAAGAAATATTACACTGCATCAAACCTCGGTAAATGCCTGCTACAGATTTAATTATACCTAACGCTGGCTAGGGCTGTGAAACTTCTCCTTTGTTAATATTCAGACACGTTTTGGCGAATAGCGAATGGCATGCTAAGATCGAAGGTCCTCCTTGCTATATGGAAAAACGTCGGGCGCATTTTCATCTCGAAAAGTAAACTTTAGGTATTCCGTCTGCAGATCAATTAGTGTGCCTACAGCACTGTCAAAAGTTCTGGAGCACGTAATAAGTCTATACTTGATCACTGCGCTTGACCAAGTTGAGGCAACGTCTAAGAAATACTTCAGCCACTTAGGAATCCGCATTATGCTCGATGCGGCAAGAGAGAATACCGGCTGAGATATAGGAAGATCCTAATGTTTTCGAAACTGCGTTCCTTCTCACTCACTAATCGAATCATCTACGCAGTTCGGCAACCAGTAAGCTCGGCTTTCCGTTTTAAATATAAAGTGTAATAGCGTTTTTGCCGATCTCTCACCACAAGAACATATTAAGGCTTGCCTTGTTGACTCTAAATGCTCGATTTCTAGCTTTTTCTTTGGTGGCAGATGTAATTGGTTCAGCGATTCGAAACAGAGACAAAATTGTGCACACACTGTTAGTGCTAATGCTGAATTATCGGGACATTCTGAACTGCGGCGTCGAACAAACGGAGAAAAACGGAGAAAAAGTCAAATGGTTTTATACCAATTACGCCGCTGTGCCTTAGTCTCAATAAGCATCTTGAACGATCAACTAAAACGAAACTCTTCGGATGACTTCCAGACGACTAGTTTAGCATAGTAGTTTTAGAAACAGCCTTCAGGTATGTCAACACCGATTTAGTATCGGTATAGTGGCTTAATCTGCACCTTAGCAAAAATACAGAACATAAAACTCCTAGTTAACCATTTCCCTTATATACATAACACTGACCCTCAAATTTCATGATTGGTTTCATGAATCACAAATCCAGTCGTGTGATCAACGTTTTACGGCTCGTGCGCTTGGGAGTATATTCGACTCTTAAAATTAATAATAACTCAATGTGCCAAGATAAATAATAGATAAAATATCTAAGAGAGTGCTTTCAGTTTGCGTTTTGACTGCCCAGTACAAAGATATTTACATGCGAGCTTTCTGAGGGTATTGCTTTCAGATAGGTTTTTGTCGATGGCTTTTTTTCTGCGTATCTAATAATGACGTCTAGAGGCTAATTATTGCTACATCTAATTAACTAATGTAGTGTTCAGTCCTAGACTGGACCTATATTTTCTATATTTCAAAACTCAACTAGTTTTTTGCGATCCTATTTGGTTGTGTTGTACCAATAGTATGGCAGGGAACAACGTAAGCGATCTACTGTGAAACACTCTCCATGGAATTATCATAAAAAAGAATAAAAAATAGATTAAGAAATATAATTTTATTCAGCTCATTATAAATCTCTTTTTTGCTTAGAACATACTCAATAACTTTTTATTATGCGACCTCGAAAGTAATTCTAGAACTTCACAGAACTGAGCTGGAGGAAAGAGGATGGCGAGTATTTGTGAGCATAATTTGCCAATCTGTGGCCGTATAATAGTTATCGAGGGACTAGGAAGACTTAATGCATGCGACTAAAGCTCTTTATGGGGTGTAACTTTCTACATTGCGGTACGAGTTTCTTCAAATCTTCCAAAGGTCTGTATCTACAACTTGACATGTTCATATAGGTAACCTACGCATAGTTCGTAGCCTCATACTGCAATTACATTTTGTTTTACTACTAAACAATCTGTTAGAATTTTTGATGGATTAATATGGTATAGATAATTAATAGTGCGAGATAATAAAGTACTACTGTAAAATATTTTATTAACAGAAAATGTCTGAAACTTAAAGTGCATACATGCACCTCTTAAAGTAGTGAAGTATTTTGATAGTAACTTGCCACTAAGTGATGATAAAAGCCTAATGATAAGAGCCAGCGAGGAACGCCGGTATCAACTGGCTTGCACGAAATCCAGACCTCACATCACTTCTTCCACGGCGCTTCTACTTTTGGAAAAGATTAAAAGGTCCAGTATATGATATTGAATACGATATCGTCATGTGCCAATCACACGGTTCGCTTTATATAACATAAGAAAAAAGCTTAAATTACACAAAGGCTATTAAGTTTATTTGAAGAGGAAATTAATAGCATGTGCTTTGCTTGACGCGAATAATCTATAGAACGAGTTAAATTGTGCGTGCAATAATATTTTTTATTTAAAATAGAGGCATGTATCGATTAGTGTAGATTTTAGAAGTTTTGACAAAGGCAACTAAATATTGATACTGCTGATTTCAATTTATAATTATCACTGGACAACAGCTACATGTAACCTATTATTAACATTTCTTATAACATTAACAAAATATTAACATTTATTTAAAAATGTTTAGTACAGAAGGTTCATTAGGTTAAAAGGTTCAAAAGTGTCATAAATCTGTCATAGAAAGTGACTATCGAATGCCACAGCGACCCTATGGCTAATACTTTGACATTTCGTTTGATGGAAGTAGATAAAAAATAGTTAAGTATAACATATCTACATGAAAAGCAATCAGCTTTACGAAAAAAGTATCTTAACAGTTCTACTTCAAATTATAATTCCCATCTAATAAGTTAAACATAAAACCCTTTTTCGAAAGAAAGAACTGAAATGAGTGTCGATATCTTGACACCCGGTAAACTTGATACCGACGAAATGATTCTCTAATGCTTTTTTATCTATTATCTTCTTTAAAACTGACCATCAGCCAACATTTAACGTCCACGGTAGCAGTTTTGTATTACTTCGCAAGACGGACCCCATATAAATGTAAATGTGCACCGGCGGGGATCGAACCCGTGCACCACCTACGTGTCTCCTCCAGTTGCAAGGCGCATACGAATGCACCAAGCCACCGAGCTCGACAACGCTGTTTGATCTAGTGTTAACCATGTATACGGAAAAGGGCATAAAACGAAAAAGTTATTTCAATTATAGACGCAGCCACTTTCATTTGTACCGGACCAATGACATTTTCGCTTTGTCCGAGTGGTGTTTTGCGAATCGGTTGATGCAAAATGCCGCATATATCCAGGGGTTGACCGCCGAATTGAGTGACGCCAGCAGCAGAAAAACCATGAAAATGGGGTTGACGTGGGCATTATCCACGGGCAGAGTGTACGCCCTAATAAGTTCAGCCACGCAGAACGGACTCCAGCAAACGATGAAGGCTAACACAACCAGAAACGTCATCTTCACTAGACGGACCTTAGCTGCCGTTAGACGCTTGCTTGATGTAGCGAATCCTCCAACTCCGCGTCCGTCACACTGGGTCGTCGGTAGCAACAGTGACTCACCGCTCGCGTAGCTGCGCTGAATCCGCAGTATGATCACACACATGTAGCCGTAACAGAACAACATCAACAGAGCAGGTACACCTAAGACGATGACGACAAAACTCGTCACGTAGATCTCCATACCGTACGGGTGCCAGGAGAAATCGGCAAGACAGTCGTAGCGTTTAGCGATCGCTGTTGAATTCGGCACGGCAGCTGGTGAAGTGAAGACGGTGGTGCTGAAAACGCCTTGACTGTCAAGGGCTTCCTTGCCAGCGACAGCGCTCACAGTAGGGGCAGTATATGAGCTGGCCGTATATGAGAATATGAACAATTGTGGCAGTGCGAGTACTGCCGAGAGTAGCCACGCGAATGCTATAAGCATTTTGGCTAACTTGCGGTAGCCGACACGTGAGTGGTGACTGTTGAGGTGGTGACAATGATGCGACACAAGTTTAACGCCCGAACCCGACATCGAAATGCCCGACCGTCTCAAAGATGTGGCCACGGCAGAGTTGATCCCCGAAGTTGGATTACTTGTATGCATGCCCATCTTCCACTGAGCATATATGGCACGCATGGAAATTAGCCTATCAAGTGACATTCCCGTGAGGATGTACGTACTTAGATAAAGAACGAGCACTTGGGCGTATTTTACAAATTTACAAAGGGCGAATCCGCCTTCAAAGCGAACGGTAATATCCCATGCGAGCTGTGGCAGAATATTGAGCAGTGCAACGAGTATATCAGCCATTGAAAGGTGAATTATGAACAACTGCACCCGCGAAAGGGAGCAATTTCGCTTGACGTCTGTAGGAATCTTGCCGTAGACGGGGCCAGCGCAGAAGCGAGATAACCGGCGCCGTAGGAAGACAGCCCATAGCACAAACAGATTCGATGACAAAGTCATAATGAAGATCACCAAAAGTGTTGAGCACTTCAGCGAGGACACCCAGTGTTCAGGCTCGAGCATCACCACCTCGTCTCCGCCGTCGCCATCAATCCTATCCATGATTCGGATGCTGAAAGAGATTACACGTCAGCACTTTCCAGCTGGCATGCAGAAGCCATCTGTAACAACGTTCAAGCTGTTCATGGCTTTTCAGTTGCTAGCTTATACGACGGCGAACTTCTGTAAGCGTCTGATATCAAGCGACTGACTAAGCTAACTCCTCGCGCTTGAACTTGGCCAGTTTGGCCATGCCGGCGGCGAAGCGCCAACATGCAGGTAGCGCCACCTGCGGCGCCCCCTTACACCACGACTGTGTGCTTCAAGCACACTCGTGGAACAGAAAAGTACAATGGATGTCTCGATGTTTAGAGGAAGGCCTTAAAAACATAAAACAGGTGATATCCGATGATGGTACTCTCTAGGAAATTCGTTGTATACACTAAGCGAGATGGCCAACAGTGAGTAGAAGGTACGTAGAATGTAGAGTAGAATCAATATACAAATACTCGCTCACCCATTAGCCCTATTTATGTATTGATGAAATTAATAGCTAGCACTACACGAAGTGGCACGAACTTTGGCACAAATGTAAAATTATGCGAAAATGTCAGGACTTGGAAAAATCTTTGAAAATAAATCTCGACCATCAAGCACGATATATTGACTTTGTTAGGGAAACACTCGTGTTCACAACGGAAAATCGAAACCCAAAGAAATGATCTATTTTTGATTCGTTAAAATTCTAGTTTTAGAAATTCGATGGTAGCAATATTGAATTTAGATACAAGGATGTGCTGCGAGAAAAACCTTAAAAACATTAAAATCTCATTTAACACATCGGTTGAAAGAAGGCGTAAAGCTGCTGTAGGAACTCAATATTAATTCCGGTTTTTCATCCATTTTAAGGTAAAAACTTATGCTAAAGTAAATCGTGACAAACACAATATATCGAAAGGCAGTTTCACTGTTTGGGCATATGTGTGATAAAAAAGATAACAGCTTTCTAAAAAAACAATATGGTCTATATAAAAAATCATGCACAGGCGTTCAAAGACACGAAAGATGTTTGCACTGATAAACTCTAATTAGAATGCTTAATGAAACGAATACTTTAAATTTCTCACTAGAAACCGCAAGTGTCGTATCCGAAACAGTACTTCGACTTAGTCCCCTGGCTTTCTTTCAAAATTAGCAAAAATTTATCTAGTTTTCATGGGAACTTCATTGTGCGCGTTAAATATATTATTCTGCTCGTCCCCCAGAAAACGTGACGAGTTAATTTTCAATCATAAATTTTCACTTAGCTGTAAACGTTCCGTCTGAGAAACGCGGATCCTCATTAATCGTTGACCCTTTCGGGGCATTGTTATTCTGCTGAACTATAATCATGTCACGAATGTCGTCCCATCGAAGTCACGTACCGTCACTATCCTAAACACCCTTAACTAAAGTGGACGTTCTTATCCAGGGCAGCAGACAGACTTGACGGCAAATGCAGTTTCTAAGAAATTAGGCCTTCTAAGGGCTTTGAATGGACGCATAAAAAACATCGCTTTGTTTTCGTTTGTAGCCATGAAGTCTTATGTTAAAAAATAACGTGCCAAATATATTTGCAACTCCGAGTGTAAAACTGCTAATCAAATGCCGAGTAGATCTAGACTACGTTAACAGAGAATAATGTAAGGGCTTAACTTACCCTTCATAACGGATCTTACGAAAAGGAATGTGTACTTTAGACTGAATGGCATTGGGTAATCTACATTTTCCAACCGATACGTTTGACAAGAATGGAATTAATCTTACAATAAATAATTGTATCGGATCATAAACAGGACATTGACTACTTTCTCATGCAAAAAATATCTCTATTATTGGAATACGTAGTGTTAGAAACGCCTATTTCATATTTGAGAGCTTCGTTTGACACAACAATATAACGGTGGTGCAGTGACAAATGCGGCCGCTGTATCTTCCAAATCCAGAAACATAAAGCAGCGGACGGAGCATGGCAGGAAAAGACATTTAGCTAATCACGTTCTAACCGAACTATTTCCTCGATAATTCTGGTATTATGTATACCGTTTAAATAGTATGCACTTACGGAGAAAGATTAGTAACGCCTCAATAGCCGTTCTGCATAAAATGATGCTATGTTCGTGTTGAGACGCATTGCTATCATACCGCTGTCCTTGCTCTGAAAAAGTGAATGATTTTTTAATCATTACATAAAGTCGCTTATCCGGAAAATGCGCAATAAATCGCTGGATTAATTATATTAACTTAAGAACTTGATTACATATGTAGGGCTGAACGATCTATCGTTTTTCAGTCATCTATTCATAAATGTACAAAGCCATTAAATAAAATCTGCTCGTTTCCTTTGCCACAATTGTGTTTCACTGTTCTTTTATACATGCGATATTTTTCGTCCCCCGGAAAATCTGAAGAATACAGCTGACCAATAAAATTTTGTTGGCCAGCTGTATCTGTTTTGTAATCCGATCCGATTGCGTATCGGACATCGAATGGCCGGCCGTAGAGCGTCAACTAAGAAAGGTACCTCGCCGTTAGGATGCATCATCAGCTTTTATGCAAAACACACGTGCCTAGTCGATGATCTGACGCAGTAAAACCGAGTCCATTAAACACAGTGCAGTGTACACTGTTTTTACAAAAAGCGTCTTTTCACAAACGATTTCGACAAATAAATGACTTCAACAAAATAAGAGAATCTGTCGTGGCGTGATTTATTTTCGCTAGTAAATTAATTTCCTTTGTTATTGTCCTTTAGGTATGGCAGTAATACAATTTGAAGAGGCTATATGAGAAACTGATCCAACAAATATTTTTAGAAACAAGTATAAAAAGAATGACGTACTGAATGGACTATGCTATATGGGGTAAGAATATTCGCAAACTTTCTCATTGGAATAAGTTTGTATAACCCAGAAAAACATTGCTCATTTTACTGATGTCATTGAACTTCCGCGCAATTAACGAGACATTGCTATAACAAAGAATCTTGCCGGGCTGTTGTTAGGCGAACTCGCACATGGTCGTTTACTCAGCAATGGTTATCATCGAAGCGGTAGATTCACTGCATTTAAAAATAAATTTTAAATGTTTATAAAATTCGTAATTGAGACATTTCATCCTTACAACAAAGTTAGTTTTATATCGTTTTACTCATCATGTCTTTTAAAAGGTTGCTTGTGAGATCATTTACATTTTTTACATTTTATGTACATGCCTGAAGAAACACAAAACAGGTTTCAAGATGTTTCACACCTTTATTTTTGGAAATTGCAATGCTAAATTGAAGCGGCAGAAAAACGAATTCTGGGGCTAATAGATATTAGAAAACTCAAAAAAGTTTATTTGCATTTCAGCGCTTAACATTCCAGAAAATGCGTTGCTTTCAAATTTCCGACTTAATGCTTTTGGTTATATATAATCCATTTTAAAAGATAAAAGAAGTGGAACATGACAAACGTATTTGTTGTCTTCTTTTTCCTTAAACTGACGAAAAAAAGGTTGATAAAAATAATCTGAAAAGCAAGTCTTAAATAAAAAAGCAAACAAGATCGTCAAAAAATTTGAGAAAAACATGAGAGATAGTTCGACCTCAGGTGCTTTAGAGACATTTTAAAACCCAAGAGCTTATTGGTTTACACTCTAAATTCCATGTTTACGCGAAGGAATTTCATGCATCAAGCT
This sequence comes from Tropilaelaps mercedesae, assembly GCA_002081605.1. NCBI lineage: Eukaryota > Metazoa > Arthropoda > Arachnida > Mesostigmata > Laelapidae > Tropilaelaps > Tropilaelaps mercedesae. Next base: position 41,351 of record MNPL01009734.1, on the reverse strand, counting down.
GAAAATTGCAAATCACGCTTACAAATGATAAAAACTCAACAAAGTTTAAAAAAAACGGCTGTAAAGACAGTATCTAACAGTACTACTTCATATACATATGTGCAGCATTTTTAAGCGAAAATAGCGATCCAAAGGTAAGGTTACGTTAGCTCAATGTCATTCAGCAATTATATCCGACCTGAGAAAAATGAGAGAGTTTTTTAAAGTGTGTGCTTTGTCTAAAACGTTTGCTTAGAGAAGCGTCGCATGTGAGAGCCGAATGGTTGAAATTTTGTCACTCTCTCTTCTCTGTTGTCATTTGAATCGGTAACGTTTTTAAGATTTGTAGGCTGGCGTGATCCGTAGGTTCACAGTCACGGGAAGCTGTTATGTAATAAATTACTTGAATGAATCTTGTGCACACTGGGCGACTAAGCGCTTTGCTATTTCTCACCAGTCCATGGGATTTCCGCTAACCTTCCAAAACTTATAGAGACTTCTGTCATATTCGCTTTAGACTTAGCGTATAGTTGAAACTTTTTCTATAAATGAGATGCTAAAAGTCACCTTGAACTTCACCATTTGTCGAGCCAATACGTTTTAAGAAAATGGGTACCACAAGCGGCCCGAACACGCCTGCATCATGTCATTTAATATGGACATACATGAGGTTTACTTGCATAGCTATATAGGTGTATAACATAACAATTGATCCTTGTTCATACTTCTTAATTGGACTGCTGACCTATCGACTTTTTCCAACTTCGCCAAAATTCCTCCATATCTCGATCGCCACTTTGTCGTAATGTAACTGTAAGTCTATGTGATGGCCCGTTGCGTCCAATATAGTCTGCTCCTAGTAGCCGTCAAACGTGCCAGCCAACTGCCAGAGGGTGCTAAAGAAAGTGAGGGACTCCACCCCACCCAACCAGGTGTGCCGCGTGTGCCAGGATATTCTCTCCCGGTTCTCTTCATTGATTTTGATAACGATAAGCGCCTCTAGCCTCTGCATACGAAAACAAAAGAAGGGAACATTAGCAACATATTGATATACAATAATTTAAAATGCCACTACTTATCCGCATATTATGAACTATTTTCTATGGTGGAAACCGTCCAGCGCCAATATGTACAATATACATAACGTTCGCATATATTTATATGTGCTGGTTCCGGCTGTTCTCTTTAAGAAGACGTTTCACTTGTGTAATGTTTTTAGACTAAAACTCAATTCACAAATTCTTTTTTGTCTAAGGATCAATAATAATCAGAAATAATGCAGAAATAATGTATTTACCAGAGTGACCTTATTGAGCCGCAATTAATTTCAATTGGCGCAGGCCGCTACAACAGACTATTAATCACTTTAGTGTTTAAAATCAACTTAATACGAAAATATCGATTCCCAGGCTATACTGGCTAAACCGGAAATGATCGATGCTAAGCATGCATTGCATAGAAAGATGCAATGTGCCGCTTTCCAAGGGTGCCATGGTGGGTGTTCGTTAGGATTTCGTGACTCAAACCGATCCCATGAGTTCCGTTTGTATCGAGAGTGGCGAGGTGAGTACCCTCATCTTCATTCGGAGTACGAGAGAGGAATTGGGCGAGGGCCAAAGGTCCTAGACGGTCTCCACCGACGAACTCACGGGCACGCCTGCCGCAAAACACTCCGTGTTGTCTCGGCTCGCGTCCGGGACTTCTCACGGAGCTTCTCACGAGAGCTCACACACGCTCCACGCCCGACTGTCTGCCAGCCGGTCGCCTCGACCCTAACGATACTCTGAGTGCGCGACCGCCACCCTCCCCTCCCTCGCTCCCTGCTCGCCAACATCCCTTGCTCACATTCCACGAAAGACAGTGTGGAGTACGACGTGCACAGCACGGAAGCATACGCACGGTATCTTTCTGTGTCGTCTCGAAGTTTAACATCGGTCCGGTGCACTTCAGTCATTCACCTGTACGAGAGGGGGTTGCCCGTGGCTAATAATACTTGCAAGCGTTTGTGACAAATGTATAAATAATGATGCAGTCACTTAACAAAGCGTTGGAAGACAGAGCTCGGTTGGCGGTCTGCGCCGTTTGTCGATATGCCTGCTCAATAAAAATGTCTAAACCTTGGCTTAGTGAAGGCAAACGAAGAGGAGTTAGAAACAACTTGAGTGATAGCTAATCGACCGCTAACGATCGAAACGCCAGCGGTTGGTAGACAAGTTGACTCAGTGAACCCGCAATCATGTTTCGTCGAAAAAAGCATAAACCGCGCATCGTGCCAGGCCCACCGCTCAGCACTTTTCAGGAGGCGATACCACCCGAGGAACTTCCGGAAACCCCAGCAGAAAGGATCGCTCGCCTGCAGCTTCAACGCGAAAGAAGTAAAAGCCTAAAGCCAAAGCCATCGAAAGATCGAGCCCATTTATCAAGTAGACATGCCAGGAAGGACGCCTTTGTTGAAGAGGATGGGTACAATGATATCGATGAGGCCACGAACAAACAGAAATCTAAGCGGGAGGATGTCAACGAGGGACCCAGTTCGCCCCCACCGGTTTCAGTCGAAATCCAAATTGAGCCCCCCCTCGAGGAGTCGCCTGTAGAGATGATCGGTGATGGTGATGACGAAGATCCCGTAAAGGATGACGAGAAAAAAAAAGCGAAGCCTAACACTAAATCGAGTGACAAGGAGGACAATGTGGACGGAATAGTTGCGGAGGAAGAACTGGGTGATGATGCTGATGACGTGGACGGAACGGGTAAACACGATGACGAAGTTGAGGCTGCTGCCGGCGAGGAGCAAAAGAATACTGGAGTCGATGGAGGAACGGGCAAAGAGGGTACCGCAGGGGAAGAGACTGCCGAAACAAAAAAAGAGAAGAAACGCCGAGGCCTCTTTGCTAGACGTGAGTAGACGCGTAGATACGTTGATTCAAGGCTAGAATGCAACTTGCATTAAATGATCAAATGATACTGCATTGATGATGATTTCAATACAAAGCAACACGCTATTCTACTTTATATTTACTCACATGTCAAGATTTCTATAAGGTGCTTGTATCAAGGTTTACGCGGAAAGTTTGTATGCAGCACCAGCCAATGAGTTAGAAGTAGAAATTTCTAGGGTGAAATTAGATAAAAGAAAGTATGATGTTTTCCAGTATTTTCCATATATTATTTACGTTTTGGAAGTCCATCAACATGACGCACGATAAGCTGATTTGGCCTGTTTAAATTCTTTATCGTCACTTATGTTCGTCAACGCGCTAAATGCGTCGCGATTAACTACATACATAATCTTTAATAGTTATTTCTCTCATAATTAGTTTTCATTTAGGTTCAATTGGGGCTATTAATAATTAGTTTGCAATCACGTATGTCCATCGTAAACTGAGAGGGAAAACACAAGTATGACTGCAAGCTGGATGTCAACTGCAGAACGAATATATGCCACTTATTACTAGTATACAGCAATTTGTCTGATATTATTGCCGAATTTATGGCAGGCGCCTTATAAAAGTATTCTGAATTATGCATTTATCGACTATTCGACCAGAACTGAAGTTGCTGGAACGGTCAAGTCGATGTTCGATCACAAAAACATCGACGTTATCCCTTCAAACGAATTTACAGTAATGCGACATATATTTTTTGTTTGGCTATTACTGCGTGAAGAACGGCTTCGAGCTTAAGACGCGGAGGATTTTCAGACTATTTAATGCAATACCATCTCAAGCTTTTAATGGATAGCACGTGACTTGTACTAGCGCGAAAACTGATAAAACGAGAATAGAAAAGGTTCGAGTGAGGTTACGGGTATAACGTTGTGTGCATGATGGTGCTACCTGATCGCAGCAATGATAAAATAGGTGATAAAATTCTTGTTCGGTCAAGCGTATATTTGTTCGTTGGCAGATTGGATAAAAGATTAGAAAACGTACACTTGGATTGTTAGTGAACTGAGTGAGTTTTTACATGAAAAATCTTTACTGATACGGTAGAGTTTCACTGTATAGATGTATTTTGAATGCTAGAACCTAGCCTTAGAACAGTCACTTGTAACCTTCATCTGCATATGACACATGTGAGCTAGATTGGCACATTTGTGCTGCGATTTATGTTCATGCTAGTTAAAAGTGATCTACAAATATATTTCGAGAGGGCGATAAAGTTTGACAGATTTTCATTGTCGAATTTTCTATAAAAAGCGTTTGTCGAATGCACTAAAAAGTGCACAGAAAAGCTAACGTTCTATTTATACTGACGCCCTTTTATTTTAACTAAGTTGCTCGGAAATCGTTTTCAAGCCAAACCTGGTAAATTTTTATT